>JAHLGO010021096.1:4797486-4810058 GCA_020615895.1 Ceriops decandra | reverse complement strand
TTTGGACTACTTTTTTTCAAGCAAATAAAAAAGAAGTTTGAGATGTTGATGTTAGGTAAGATGAAATTCTTCTTAAGGTTATAGATTTTGCAAAGCAAAGTTAGAATTTTTCTTTCCTAAGAAAAGTATACATGTGAGCTGTTAAAAAGGTTTATGATGGAGAACTTTAAAGAAGTAAGCACTCCTATCATAATTGGAACAAAGTTAAGTAAGGATAAAGAAGGCAACATAGTTAATCAGAAGGAATACAAAAAGTTAATTGAAAGCTTACTATATTTGATAGCATCAAAGCCTAATCTTGTTTTTGTTATAGCACTCTTTGCCAGATTTTAAAGTGAGCCCAAAGAATCTCATCTCATGACTGTTAAGAGAATTCTGAGGTATGTGAAGGACATAACAAATTATAGGCTGCTTTATGATAAAAGTGGACAGCTTAATTTGTAGGGTATACAAATGCTAATTAGGCTGGAAATTGTGATGATAGAGGGTCAATGTTAAGTGGTGCATTTTATTTAGGTAGTATATGTGTTTTATGGAACAACAAGAAGAAAAATTAAATGGTGCATTTTATTTAGGTAGTAGATGTGTTTTATGGAATAACAAGAAGAAAAATTCAGTGACTTTAAATACTGCAGAGGCTAAATATATGGCTATTACTTAGATTTATACTCAACTATTATGGATGAAACAACAGCTTAAACATATGAAGGTGGATGTGCAATGAAAATTGTTGATTGGTTGTGATAACTAAAGTACCATCAATTTGTCAAAGAATCCTATCCAACATTCCATAACTAAATATATTAAAATCAAGTACCACTTTATTAAAGAAAAAGTGGAAAAAATGAAGTAAAGCTGAAGTATGTGCCTACCGCAAAGCAAATTGTTGATATATTCACCAAACCTCTATCAAGAAAGGTGTTCTAAAAGTTCAGGCTTACCTTATGTGTTCAGTTACCCCTTAGAAGCTAAGGTATGCCTCCAACTCCTTTTCCCTTCCCTCTTATATTATTCTTTAGATTTATTATTAAAGGGAAAGATATTTTGCATAAATCCAAAGAGAGTATATAGTAATTAAAAAGGAAGAGTAGTTTGATAAATAAAGGGGAAGAAATTGTCAAAGGGGAGAAGTAGAAAAAAGGGATAGTTAAAGGTATGTCCATATGCAAAAAGGAAGATACATGATTTAAAGGGAGTCATAAATGTCAAAGTTTGCTATTTGTGAATTATTGATTTATGGATTTAATATGTTGCTAACAAATCTAAAAGGGGAGATTGTTAAGTCTATCTTTGATGACCAATGTTAGATTTACAATCAACAGCATCTTACACAGTTGTTCATGTTGATTTGGTGTTTTGAATGTCGTTGAGATGTAGAGAAATCATTGGTCAATAACATTGATGGTAAGTCAACTCTAAAGTTAATGAGTCAATATTGACCATTGACCCTAAATTTTAATAATCAAATCCGGTTGTTGATTGTAAGGCAACCCTTAGGAATTAATGCTAATCGTTGATGATTGTGCAACCTTAAATCTCAAAGCTTGTAAGTACATCCATGTATTTTTTAAGATGTATGTGTGCTGCAAAAAAGAGACTGACCAGTTGCAAAAAAAAGAATGGCAAAAAGAGAGGTAGCCACTAAGGAAAGGTATAGCTGATTAAAAGAGCTAGCCACCAAGAAGAGCTCCAAGAGAGGTGCAACTGGCCAAGAAGTGACAGTAGCTACCAAAAAGGAAGTAACCACACCAACTGAATGAGGAGTTACAACAACTAATAGCGTTACTAAAGGGAGAAGAAAGTAACAACTGGCCAAAACAAAGGAAAAAGAAGAAGGCATGTAGTAGCCACACCAAACCAAAGGAGACGTGTTACAATCACACCAAACTAGAGGAGAATGTGCAGTAACCAATCAATAACCCAAGGAAGAAGTTGTAGTAACCAATTAAGGAGAGGTGCAATAGCTAGCAAATAGATCAAGGAAAGGTACAGTAACTAGAAAACCAATAAAGGAGAAGGTGCAGTAGCCATCAAAGAGGGAGAAAGTAACTTACAAAATAACCAATAATTATAGCAATAAGTACAACTAGCAATTACAGTAACAAGCACAACTAGCACAACAACTAGTAGTAGGTGAATCACAACAGTAGTTTATAGAACCGACAACAGTTGAATCATAACTAGCAACTTGTAGAACTAATAGTAGGGCAGACAACACCAACAGTATGTAAAGAAAACTTATCCTAATAGCAAGGTAGGTAGCATCAATAATAGAAGGAGAAAACTTGCCTTTGCAGTAGGGTAGGTAGCACCAGTAGGGGAAGAGAACCTACCAAGACAGCACTGACAACAAAGGAAGAGAACCTGCCAAGGCAACAGGAAGCAACCCAGGAAACAAAGGAAAGAGAAGATCCATATTTTGTATTAATAGCCTGTACATATTAAGTGATCCTTCTTAAGAAAGTGTTAGCGACAAACCTTTTGATAAACTTCTTCAAAAGGGATAGAATACCCTTAGAGTGGTCAAGAGATCAATCCATTGAGTGATTTAGAGATCATTATAAGTGGTTAAGGAGTGATTCTTCCACGACATTAATTATATCCCTTGATAATAAGAATGGATTGTGTAATTTATGAGTAATCTTATCACACTATAGATACAGCTCACACATTATGGGTGAATCACATAAAATTTTTTGTGTGTTTTTGGGTGCTTGTGTTTGATTGATATCTATATGGCCACTCTCACATAAAAAAGAAAGATAAAAATTGGATTATTGACTCTAACAAGTCACAGAGGTTAATCTAAAAAAATTTGTAAAAAATAAACATCTCATCTAATTTACCCCTTCCCCCTTTCAGTGTAAGACCTAAAAAAACTCTCATCACATGTATAACTTAAACTTTAGACATCCAAATCAAAAAATTCAAAAGCCTATATTGAATTTCACATTCTAATTTAGCAATCTATCACATGTTAGATTGAGTTAGTATTGATTTTTTGCTAATATATTGAGCTCTTGATTTTATTATTATTATTATTTTTGGACAAGACTAAATGCATTAAAAGGCTAACAAAGAGTAATATAACTTTGATGAAAAAGGTAAACCTTTATTCATACTACATCTATTTGGGAATCATTATAGAACTTATTATAAAAAATTTGTCATAGTTAGGGAAATAAGTTTATTATAACATTAAAAATTTAGAAGATTTTTTAAAAAGTGCCCAGGGGTTCTCTTATGTTTACTCAATACATTTTCTAATATGTAAATAAGTAACTTTTAGCTAATGAGAGAATGGAAGATAAACATATAAGAAAGGTAGCGGATATAACTGTAGTAAGAATTTAATTTGTAAGTATGAATAACTAAGGCTTTTCAAGAATTTTAAAAAATTTTAAAATATTTGGTAATTTGATTCAATAGATTATTTAACTATATTGTTCTTTTCTCTATTAAATTTTTTTGAGTTTTTTTAATTAAATTATTAAATGATTATTTTTCTGATTGATTTAGTTAAATTTGCTAAATTAATTAAACAATAATCAATCATTAAAGTTAAATATTGTGTCCCATATTTACCCTATTTCTAATCACCAAATAGTAATTAAAAATAAATGATTACGATCAAGTTTTCTTCTTATTGTTATGAATAACTCAATACAATTTAAACAATTTGAGGTTGTGTGATTCTTATTTAAATTAACTCATTTTTTTAATTCTTAATGCTACCAATATATAACTTTGGAAAGCTTATTTTAAAAGTACCGTAATTAGAATCTAAGTAAATAACTTTGTTTTACTTAATGAATATTTAAGGGAAACTTTAGACAATAGAGCTTATTCTTACTTAAGATTAATAGTTTTAACGAAATTAAAACAACAATATAAATAATTAAAAGTATTAAATATCATAGTTGTGAATAAATCTAAGATTGAAATTTTATTAATTGATATTTTTATAAATTTTTTTGTTTACTTTAATTAGTATAAAGTCATAATTCAAATTACTCCATGCATATTGGTGTCTTTAGATTTTATTTATTTAACATTGAATTGAGCACTCCCTATGAAATTGACTTTTATTCATATTATCTACCATTGCATGATCAAAAATAAGATACTTAATTTTGTAACTAGTTCTACTCAAATTTTGTAACTAAAAACAAAATAAAGAAAAAAGCCAAAACCTTATTAAAAAATGTTTTTAGGGCTTGAAAGAGTAGGGCTAATGGCATAACAATTGATTCTAGTTAGTACATCATTTACTTTGAAAGAGTGTAGGTTTATTACTTAATTCAACCAAAATTTTCTTAATAAATAGTATCATTGCAACTGAAGATGCTACAACACCAAAAATGCTTGAAAAATACAAAACTTCATAAATAAAAGAGAAGATAATGTTATAATCCTCTCAATATAAAAATATAATACTTTACTCTCAATTATTCAATAGTAAATGACCTACTCTTTCTTATTTAGTAAAAATATAAAAACATGACACCAAATTTTGGTAGTTGCCATTAAGGTACCAAAAATTTAATGTCTTACTTTCGATTATTCATTATTATATAATATGAGTAACAATCAATCATATAAGGAGTATGGCCAATTCACAATTGATGAAATAAAAATTAAAGACATAAACATAATTAGAAAAAAATTTTGAATTTTAATTTAAAAATAAATAAACTAATCAAATAAAATAAATTATAAACGAATTAATTACCTATAACACATATCTTAATTATAATAAAACCTTCAACCTCTAAATAATAAAAAAGCTCTCCAAAGTAATATATTAGCAACCTTAAGAATAAGGAAAATAAGTTAATTCAATTAACAATCACATAAGCTTGGATCATTTAATCTACATTGAGTCAATAATAATAATAAAATAAACTTTTATCCATAATTTCTTATTATTATTTGCTACTTAGTGATTAGCAAGAAAATAAAAACAAATTCAAATTCTTAATTCTAATAATCAATATTTGTTTAATCAATTTAATTAGCCCAACCAAATTAATTGAAAAAACAATCATTAACCATTAAATTAAAATAACCTAAAAATTTTTATAAGAAAAGAAAATAATATACCAAAAAAACAGATACCATTAAAATATCAAAAGTTTTAAAATCACTTAAAACTATTAAAAAGATTAACTACATATATTAAAAACAAATTCCTTTTAAAATGATTATTTGATTATTTGTCCATCTCTTCCCTTTATGGTCTCAAAAGGTGGTTATGTATATCCTAAAAAACATATGTAGTAGCCATTAGCAAAACCTAAAGACTCAAAAAAAGTCTTTAGAAAATCTTAAAGACATCTTAATCTTGTTTCCTTAATCTTCAAGAATTTTTGTATTGACTTTAAAGCTTATTTTGAATTAGATATAACCAGTATTAGGGTGTAACATTTTCATGAAAGTTATAATCCTCCTCTCCAACTTTTTAATGCATCAAATCTTGACTAAGACAAAGGTTTATAGCATAAGTTGCAAACTTAAAATTGAGGCACGCTTAGTCCAACCTACAATAGATTCCAAAATAACTTCTCCATTATTTTTTAGTTACTAAACAACTAATATAAACTTAGGTCTCTTCATAACAATTATAGACCTAAATTTATAACTTAATTTAAGTTTTTAAATCATCTAATTTAAACATATAAGGCATAAGTTATTATTGTTTAAGTATACAATGCTCATAAAAGAATCTTACACTAATTAAGATTGGATTTTAGTTTTTTGTTTTGTTTTCAAGGCAACATCTTAAGGTCCAAACAAACTTGGATTTGGACTCTTGGAGTCAATCTAAAATGCTTAAGATTTCTATTATAATTTCATTAAAAATCATTGTTTTAATATAGACCTATGAGTCATTAAAAAACTTGAAATAAACAACAAAGGTTAAAATGATAAAATGCTGAAAATTTTCCTACTAAAAATATATATTCTCAAAAGTTTCCTAAAATACAATTGATTTATAAAATATATTCTAATCAACTTAAATAAATATAAAACTCATTAAAAATAACTAAATGTAAAAGAAAATAAATATAATAAATTCTCACTCATCATAAATCATTGTTTAATGACTAAAGGAAGGCCTTTACATCATGCCCTGACTTTAATCTTGGTCAATTCTAAAATCTTGTATTTCACCCTCCTTTAGCAAATCTTACTAATGATTCTTTAATTGAAATGCTCAATTAAATTATCAAAATGATGGCTTGGCTAATGTTGCCTCTAAGACATTTTCATCTTAGTCTCCCTTATTACAAAAGTCTTTTTAAAAGGCTAAGAGATAAATATAGACAAAAGATTTTCATTTTGCTTAATTTTCTTTTTTTTTTTATAAACTTTTTGGCTTATATGTCCTAACTATTGTCATTATGATGAGCTTTAATCCTTTTTCATCTTTTCATTAGATGTCATATATGTTCACATTATTTCCTGCAAGAACTTTTCTATTGTACTTTTAGGTGTCTAGAAGTTTGAAAAGTCACATCCTTTTAGTCATATGCCTTTGGTGTACATTATTATTGCTATTTGTTAGCCTTTTATTAGTATAATATTTTATAAAAGTGGGTGATATGCAATTCTTTCATTCATATTCCAATATTTATAAAGATTTTCTTACAAAAAAACACTTTTCTTCTCTTGTGCTTTCATTTATATATGGTTTTTTAATTGAGTGTTTAATCAAACTCTTTGTAAGTATGAAAAATCTATGTCAAAAAAGCTCATACTCTTTTATCTTTGCTTGCCAAAATGGGCTTGCAATTAGGTATTTGAAAACTTGTATTTAGATGATCCACCTTTTAATTAAGAAATCATATGAATTTCATAATTACATAGGTTATAACTTTGCTCCTACAACTTTTCTAAATTTGTCAAATCAAAGTTTTAAGGAGTATTATCACATTCCTTATAAGTGCTAATTGGTGGCCCTTATACTAAGTAAGAAAGCTTGTTGTCCACTTACTTGTTATTAAACTTTATTCATGGAACAATTTAAAGTTAGGCTATTATTATCGATAATGATATTTAGGAGTTTTTCTCTTGATAAGAATAGTTCTATGTTAGTTGGTTCCAAATTCCTTTTATCTTTTGTTGAGTTTGTTAACCTTAAGTTTGAGGTGTCATATGATAATTATAAAGGCCATGTTTATAAAAGGGACAAAGATTTTTATCATTTGATTAATAGAGGTAGTATTAACTTAAAGGATATAAAAGGCAAGCTTTTGTAAATTAAGGAGATAAGAGATAATTTATTTCTTAACTTGTCTTCCACATATTGAGTTTAGATTTAAGGAGTACAACCTTAAAGACTAAAAGTGGGAATGTCCTAACATAGTCCCAAGAAGCAACTCAAAGGAAGTTGCCTAATTTGGCATTTCCTTGAAATCTTTCCTAATGATCCAAAGAAAAAACTAGTCATTTTAGCCTCCAAAAAGAATCAAATCAAATATAGGCTTATTTAAGGAGATGGAGTTTCCATTATTCATAAGTCCTTATATATTAATGGTCTAAATGGTTATGAGATATGACTTCTTTTAGTATCCCTTCCATAAGGTTAGCAACCTATAACTTGGTGCCCTATGATTTTGGCTTTAAGAAGGGACAGATGAATGTTGGCTAATGGAAAAATAAGTGTTGGCTAATGTATTACCCCTCTTTACTCTTCTTTAGGAATGTTTTTACTTGGTTTTACATTATTAACTATTTTTTACTAATTTATCAATGTTTTTAACATTGATGTTTTCTTAGACCAACGCAAGTTCTAAATAGGTGGTCAAGATTGCTACAAAGCATTCATATAGGATTAAGGTGCAAATTGTTAAAAGGCATGATTAGATTACAAATCAAAACATTCCTTTAATGATACTATTATCATCTTTTCCCCTTAATATGCACACATAACTAAAGACCCTCCCTTATCGGTTAAGGGAAAGGGCAATAAGTAGTTACCCTTGATGAAGTGACTAGTGTCAATACAAACCAAGTTATTCTTCTTGGAGAAATTGAAGGAGATTCTTTATTTTTATCATATTAAGACTTTAAGAGAATTCAAATTTAAAATGTTTTCTAGATAAGGATGATATTTCATTAAATGAGGGGGATAATGCATGGGGACTACCTAAGATTACATCACTCTATGCCTTAGGTAAGAAGAAGCAATATACTCAGATGTGTTTTAAGTTGAAAGACCTTTTGTCTAGTCAAGAGGATTTCTTCTTGAGGATCTAATTTCCTCTTATGTTTCCCACATCAATGGGAGTCTTCGTGCTATTATGTTAGATCTTGAGGATACAAGTGGTTATCTGAAGTGTTTGGATAGGGAGTCGAGAGACTTAGAATTACTGTGAAAGGAGTGATATAATGCCAAAGAAGCTTTATGCTAAATGGTAAGATCATATAGTTAGTCATGTCAGAGAATCCTATGGAGGCCTTTGTTTTGCAACTTTTAAGGGAGATAGAGGGAGCCAAAAAAGAATATCACTTATAGATTTCCAAGTATTTTGCACTAACACCAAGGTCAAGGACCTTAAGAAGAAACTAGATAAGAAAAGAACCCATTGGCAAACATTAAAGATTTAATCTTTTAAGTAAAAGATAGATGTCAAAACCAAGTTAACTTTACTTAGATCTAATTTAAAGATTTTCAAAAGATGTGAGCAAGAAATTTTCTCTTAAAGAGATAAATAGGAAGGCTGCCATTTTGTGGTAACTGTTAATGTCAATATTACAAAGATGTACATAAAATATTTCTTAATTTTAAAAACATTGACCTAATAATACTTATTTACCCAAAATTCCCTTAGCTAGAGAAAGATGAAGTTCTCCTCTTTTGTGGTGTGGAAGGTGACGTCCAATCCTCTAATTTAGCTTTTCCTACTCTCCTAGAGAATAAAGTTTTTCTTCCTTATGTTGCAACTTGTAAACTCTTTTAACTTATTACAACTTGTTGTTTGTTTTTACTTGAATGCTCATATATCTAGCCTTTTATAGGTTTTTTATTAATTTAAAATTTATTGTTTTGATAATCATGACATTCCAACTTCCTTTTTGTATAATTGCATAACTATTCTCTCACATTTACTTCAATGATAATGGGAACCACTACTCTTTCGTAAATGGAATATAAAGAAATGGAATCAATTTCATATATCTCTAATATTGCTAATTTGATGTATCTACAAATCTCCATTAAATCAAGTATTAGTTTTGTGGTTAGAATATTAGGTATGTGTAAAAGTAATTCTAAAATAAATATTTAAAAAACTACAAAAAAAATTTATTAAGATATTTACAAGGAAAAGGAATCACATGCTCATGTATTTTGATGTAATTAAATATTTACATTTAAATTTTAGCATATACATTAACAGTAAAGTATTCACTTTTAGTTATTTGTTCCTATTAAAAGAAAGAGCAATATTATGGAATAGTGAAAAATTATTTAACGCCACTTTATTTATTATGAAAGTAGAGTTTATGACACAATTTAAAATTATGAGTCATATATTACGATTGTAGAACTTTATTTCAAAAGTTAGGATTGTTAACATCATTACAAAGTTATTGAAACTTTATGTGACAATCTATAGCAATATTTCTCCTACAACAATAAATACTTAAGGAGTACTAACATAATAAGTAGTAAAGTATTTTGTCATTAAAAAAGATTCATAAACAAAGTGTATTTATAAAATACTAATCAATCACATGATAATAAATCAATATGAAAACTTACAACAAACATTTTATGAAGAACATATTCTCAAAAATGGACATTAGTAATGATAATTGATGATGTATAATGTAATAACACTTTAAACTAACTAATGCATTTTTTACATATATTATGTATTTCCTATTATTTTATTATTTTATAATTGTGTACAATTATTATTTTAAAATTAACAAAAAAAAAGTCTTTAGGAAGTATTATTGTGAATCATTATACAATTATATAGATCTTATAAAATTTGTATGATAGATTGTAAATATTGTAGTATATAGGAGTAAGTGTTTTAAATAAATAAAATATGCTTGTCATAACTCATACTAAATTATTTATCATATTATGACATTATAAATGAATTATAAGATATTGTTATTAAGATTTGCATATAACTATTAATGTAATAGCCAAGTCAAAAAATGTTAAAATTTTTTTAATTAATAATATTAAAATATTATTAAATAATATTTTTATCAAGAACTTAATAATGATGTAATCTGATTAGTGAGGAATAATTTTTTTTTTATTGTGCTATTGAGGTTTATAATCTCAAACTTGATCTGGAAATTTAAGGATATGTTTAATTCAAACTATAAAATTATGTCTGAGTGCGCGTGTGTGTGTGTGTAACTAATCCTCTCATTTTTTAATATACAAAAAGGTTTCAACTAAAAGTATGTAATTATAGTAAGGATAAAAAAAAAGGGATATTGAATTATCAAGTTAAAGCTAATTCTCAGTATATATCAATGATTTTAATATCCATAAATTCAAACATATTATTTATATAAATATATTTAATTTTAAAATTAAAAAGATTATAGTTTAATAATAATATTTTTATTAGAAAAATCTAACAATATATTGTGTGGATACAATTGCAGTTTATTTAAAGGGAAAAAGCTGATGAATCATCAGTTACCTTTTGTTTTAATCTTTTCTTATTGATTTTTAATAACTAAAGACTGATGTTCGTATTATTATGTTAAAAAATTGAGGTGGAATGTGATTTACTATATAGTAAAATATCTAATGAGCTCTTCAGGTCAAATCAAAACGCCTTTTTTTTTTTTTTTCTTTTTCTTCTTTCTGTTACCAAGTCATTTTGTTCATCAATGGACTTTATGTTTAATGTGCCTCTTCAGCTCGATCTTTCCCTTGAGTCAATACGACAACTTCTCTCTCTTTTTACTATTTGTTTTTTATTTTCATTTTTAGTTTAATACAATTGTATTGCTTTATATTAGTATCATTTTTTTTCTCCTATTGTTTTAAGTAAAATGGAAAGATGGGGATAGTATCTACAATGCTGTTAGAAAAAATTGAGTTGAGTACGCGCCGTAAAATAAATTAAGTTAATACAAATTTCATAACAATAAAAGAGTAATGTTTAGTTTCATTCAATATCTTGAACAAAATGATTAAGCACTTGATACGAATAAATTATCTATAAAACCGAAGCATGACGACCGAGAGAGAACTGGGGAGGGTTCCAGGAATCAACAGAAAGTCAGTAGATTAAACAAAATAAGACAAAAGGGCATTAAAATAAAAAAAAATAAATAAAATTGGGAGAAACAGAGGGGGATGCGTCGTGCCGTTTGCAATCCCCCCGGTTCAAGTTTGTCTCTTGTGGATCAACTGCAACAGCGGGTGTACGGTCATTACATTATGGGTGGCTGACCCCCCCTCCCCCCCGCCCCCCGGGAAGTGTTGGAAAAAAAAAAAAAAAACAAAACAAAATCCAGCAGCTTTTTGTCAAAAGACTCACTGTATCTGTCGGGGGTTCATCATCTTCGGACTTCAAAAAGCATAGGAGCCCCCCCACCCCTTAGTCGTATCACTGGACAGGACACTCCGGATTCCAACATGACTCCCTTTCACACCGAAAATGTTGGGATAATCTTCATTTCAGTCACTACGAAGAAGACTTATTTTGCCGGAGAGTATGACAGCAAATACACACCCCTAACCAGCCAATCATAAATCATAAAAAGACGGGAATCCAGGCAGGCAAGCCCAATTAGCAATCTATTAATTAACCGACCATGGCTTAGCCATCTTTAAGCCATAGACCATTAATTTTTATTTTAACCCCAAATAAATAAACAAAACAAATATATATATTATCTTATTTTTTTTCAAACAAATTGCAAGGCAGGCAGTGGGTGGGTGGGTGTGATTCCAATGTTACGTTTATCATCAATTATTGTGCGAAATACATTTGAGCAACCTCAACTTAAAGATTATGCGTCCAACCCACATAATCACTAATTCCACCTTATTATTAGACCTTGTAATGCGCCATTGGGTTAGGGTCACCAAATATTAATTAAATTGAGGGGGCGTGTCAAAAAAAAAAAAACATTTAAAAAAAAGAAAAAACAGAAATCCCATTGTAAACACTGTGCCTCGCGTCAGCTGAATCAGGACTACTGGGCCTTGGTAACGATCCTCGTGCAATGCTTCGCCATTTGTCTCTCCGTCATTGGCACCTTACGCATGTTTCCATTGCTCGTTCCTCATTTGAGTCCCGTTACGTGGGAAAGATAAAAAATTAAACAGAGGTGGAGGTGGAGGTGGAGGTGGAGGTGGGGGTTAAGAGTGACATGGCACGTGAGTTTAACGTTTTAAAAAATTATATATATATATATATATATATATTTGAGATTTTGATTTTTTTTATCAGAAAAATGTCATGATTAATAAAAATAATGAAATATAAAATAATATACGACTAGTTTGAAATTTATTTTTTAATAATAAGTTACACATATTATCATATTAGTTGTACATTGTATATTATCTTATA
>JAHLGO010021096.1:4723448-4784721 GCA_020615895.1 Ceriops decandra | reverse complement strand
TCTCTCTACCTGCTACTACAACAGAGGCACGTGCGGGTCTTCAAAACTACGTTAACATCCGAGAGAGTGACGACTTATATCCACTCCGTAGCAACCGTTTTATTGCTTCGATGAACGAAAATCATTAGTGGGTTGAAGCGTCCCCCGTGGGATCCAGAGGCTTTGCCAGGACCGCATCGCCATCCACCCGAGTCTTAGGAGGGACAAAGAAGGTGCAAAATGAAAAAAGACTAATTCCATGGATGACGCTCAAAATTTTTTTATAATTATAATTATATTTATTTTATTTCTATTTTTTAAAACTTATCTAATACATTAATTATATTAATTAAATTTACTTTATTATCACACAAATGATTTTGGCATTAATGAATTGTTCACCAATCCTTTCTTAGCCATATTAATGATAAGTATGTTATACACATTAGATTTATTATTTTATTTTATTATTTATTATATTTTCTTATTAATTATACTTATTGAGTTGATTTTATATTTAAAATAAAAAAGAAAATGAATTGGAGTGACTTGGAAGTTTAATGGTATAATGATAAAAAATCCCATTAGGTAACGTACCCTTAAAACTCTTTGAATCAATTTGTTATAAATATATTAAAAAGTTAAGAAATAAGTTGAGTTAATCATATCAAAACTTTAAAAAACCTAAGTTCTAAAAGTCCTAATTTTAAAATGTTGCACAAAGGTTGGTTATTTCTTTAATAAGTCAAAACAATATATTTTTCTAAAAATACAAGAAAGTAAAGCAAAGCAAAGCAAAGCAAAGCTTGTTGTAAAATACCTCAATCTTGTTCCTTCTATTTTACAAAGTTATATCTTTTATATAAACATGTAAATATTATAATCTTATAAGAAAAATGTATTTTTTAATATACTTATATAGGAAAAGCCTTAATTACAATAGATCCATCTAATTAAGGAATACAAATCTACCTTAATTAGGAATTTTAAATCTGCCTTGATTAGAAACTTTTAAAAATATTACAACAAATGATAACTAGGCATAAAGTCAAAGTAATACCCTAACTAATGTATTAAAACTTAACTGAACCTACTAGATCAAATAAACCCAAGAAGTTAAACATTTTCTATATGTAATTTATCCTTAACTTAAAATTTAGTAACCCAAAACAAAATCAGGCCCATTAATAGTATGCAATCGAGCCTTTTTTTAACTTGGTCATACAATTTGCACTTATATCATGGTCTCTAAGTTTTGTTCTTTAAGTTATAAGTCTTGTCTATCATCTTACAAATAAAGACAAGTAATTAACCTTAATGTAGTATTGAAGAATTTTAGAATAGCTTTGGAATCTTCTAGAACACCCTCTTTGTTATGTAGCTTCATGATTAAGCCTTGTAAAAGCTTCTTTCATCCTCTTTGTCCTTGCTTTAGTCATTGGATCACCGATTCCTTGCAATTGCAAAGGATCTAAGAAATATTTACTTTGTTGCACTTGAATAGCACCTTATTCTCCATTATTCCTCCCTTCCTTAAAAAGATTTATCCTCGAATCACCTATATCAAATAAAGTTAAGTCGATAACATTAAAAATAGTACTAACATTACCATAGTTACTTGGTAAATCTAGCTTATAGGCATTTTCATTAATCCTCTTCAAGACTTGAAATGGTTCATCTTCTCGAGGTTGTAATTTGGACTTTCTTTGTGGGGAAAATCGTTCCTTCCTCATATACACCTACACCAAATTATTATGTTTAAAGACAACTTTCATATACCCTTTATTAACTTGCTTAGTATATTGCTCATTCTTCCTTTCAATGTTAGCCTGAATCTTAGCATGTAAATCCTTAAAAAATTTTGCCTTTTTCTCACGATGAATGTTAATATGCTTTTTAGTAGGCAAAGATAAAATCTCCAAATGAGATAAAGGATTAAAATCATAAGCAACTTTCAAAAGTGACAAGGAAGTAATAAAATAAACATATTTGTTATAAGCAAACTCAATATATGGCAAGCACTATTCCTATTGCCTCAAGTTCTTTTGAATGATAACACATAACAAAGTAGTAAGTGTCTTATTAACTACTTCAGTTTGTCCATTTATTTGAGGATGTATAACAGTAGAAAATAAGAGTTTAGTCCATAATTTATTCCATAAAATGCACCAAAAATGACTTAAGAACTTAACATCCCTATCACTAACAATAGTTCTTAGCAATCCATGTAAACATATCACTTCTTTAAACAATAATTCAGCAATATGTGTTGCATCATTAGTTTTAGAACATTTAATAAAATGAGCCATCTTGTTAAACCTATTAACAACGATAAATATGCTATCCTTACCACTTTGAGACCTTGGTAATCCTAAGACAAAGTCTATAAAAATATTAGTCTAAGGTTGGTTAGGCATAGGTAAAAATATATACAAGCCATGTGGTTTAACTCTAATTTTTGCTTGCCTACATGTAATGCACTTATCCTAAATGGAATGCACATCATGCTTCATATTAGGCTAGTAAAAATGCTAATGCAATATATGTAGAGCCTTCTGCACACCAAAGTGCCCCATTAAACCACCCTCATGAGTTTCCTTAATAAGTGACTTACAAATAGAACAAATAGGCACATATAATTTATCCTTTTTAAATAGAAACCCTTTATACCTATAAAAGTCATCAAATGAACATTTATTACATGCATTCCATGCTTGGCTAAAATCAGAATCATTCGCATACAAGCCTTTAAGCAATTCAAAACCAAGTAATTTAGTTTGTAAAGAAGTAAGTAATGTGTACCTTCTATACAATGTAGTAGAAATAATGTTTTCCTTTCCATGTTCGTACTTGATCACATAAGGAAATGTTTCTATGAATTTTAGCTACTTAATATGTCTTTTATTATTCTTACCTTGGGATTTTAAGAACTTTAAGCTCTTATTATTACAATGAATGATGAATTCCCTTGGCCATAAATAATGTTGCCATATTTGAAGAGTTCATACCAATGTGAAAGTTTTTTGTCATAAGTGGGATAATTTAAGGTTGCCTTACTTAGCTTTTCACTAAAATAAACAATCGGTTTAGAATTTTACATCAAAACAACCTTTATTCCTATTCCAGATGTATCATATTCTACCTCAAAAACTTTATAAGAATTAGACAAGTATAACAAAGGGGCATTAGTAAGCTTTTCTTTCAAAATATTAAAAGCTTGATCATGCACATCATCCTATTTGAAAATAATGTTCCTTTTAACAAGTTTGAAGTTTCTGACTTCTCTCTAGGATCTACAAGTTTGTGATAATGAGAGGGGGGGTGAATCAGTATCACTATAATTTGCAATTTCCAGGTAAGTGAACAACTTCAACTTCTTCTTAAAACCAAACTCTTTCTTAGACTCGACTAAGGTAGAGCTATTGTTACTTACTAATCACAATAGTCCCCAAAGTCACCTTTCAGATAGCTTGCCTAATAGACAATTTGAATGTTCTTGTTTAGGTCTTTGTTAGGTTATAGCTTGGCTAATACTTTAGCTGCGTTCACAACTCAATTCAAAACACAGAACATAAAGAAAATTAAGGACAAACGAGATTTACGTGGTTCCGTCAACGTACATCCACGGTGGTAGGGACTCTTCCTTATCGAGACTATCCACTATACTCAAGAATTCTAATTACAATGGATGTATTAATTCTGTACTCCTTTCAATATTATAATCACTAAGCAAGTACAACAAAGATTGTCACTTACTGTGTGTACCCTTCTTCTATCTTGTCTTGCCTTTATTGAACTGAAAGACTGCTCCATTACTGCTTAGAAGTTTACGCAACACTCTCTAACTTCTCTTGAAGAAATATGAAAATACGTTGAGTTCTTTACGTGCATTGCCGATTTTCTCCCTTTACTGTTGGTCACTGTTCATCGGCTGTTTGGTTTCTCTCTCCTTCCTCCGATGGTGAGTTTCTCTTCGTCCATTTCACGGTTCTTTCCTCACTGTGTTATTCATTTGTCTTATGCCATCGCAGATCTGTTGTCTACTCTTTCGGTGGTGTCTCTCTCTTCGTTTGTCTCTTTCTCTTGTTATCCCACCAGATTTCTCTCTCTTACTGCCGAATTTCTCTCTTTTACCGTCCAGCAGTTCACTCTTTTTTGGCTGTTCACCTCTATTCTGCTATCAGGTTCTCTTTCCCTCCTTCTCGTCGACTCCTTTGGTTTGGTAGTCGGGTTTCTCTCCCTTCTAATGACTATGTTTTCTCTCTCTTCCAATGTTTGTGTTTTCTCTCTCTTATGTTATGGCCGATGATCTCTCTCTTCGTTTAGCCCTGCTGTCGATCATCTCTCTTTCTCGACAATTGTTCTTCGTTCAATCCCCCAATTTTTTTTTCACTCGACGTTACTGTTCACAACGGCTACTCTGCGGCTCTAGTGTTAGGCAATTATATTGGCCTTTATATACTCTCTATAAAACCTAATAAGGAAAATTTACTGTTTTGCCATTCTATGTGGATTTTATGTTTTTCTCCCTTTATGTAGCTTTTACCTTCTTGCCCTTCTATATGGCTTTACTTTCTTGCACACTTAAACCTAGTTGATAACATTATAATACATACAAGGCTGTGGAAACAACAAAGTTCATTTAAAGGTGTAGCAATGGAACTAAAATCCTTAACAAACTTTTGATAAAAACTTGCTAAACCATGAATGCTTCTTACCTCGTTCAACTTTTTAGGCATAAGCCAATCCTTTATTGGCTTTACTTTCTCCCTATTCACATTAATATCTTACGAACAAACAATATAACTATGAAACATAATGGATTCCACGCAAAATGTGCACTTTTTGATATTAGCATATAGTTGGTTCTCTCTTAACACATTGAACATAATATACAAGTGTTTCATATGTTCATCCAAATTCTTGCTATAAACTAAAATATCATTAAAGTAAACTACTACAAATTTCCTTATGAAAGCACACAAGACATATTTCATTAAGCCTTGTATGGGTTGTAATTGTTGTTAACTAGGTTTAAGCGTGCAAGAAAGTAAAGCGACATGGAATGGCAAAAAGGTAAAAGCCACATAAAGGGACAAGAACGTAAAAGCCATATGGAAGAGAAAGACAGTAAATTCATCGCAAGTAAGCCCTGTTAGATTTTTATGGAAGAGTATATAAAGGCTAACAAAAAGAGAGCATTTGGTAAACACAAAGAGAGAGAGGCTGGCAATTGAGCAAAACGGATAGAAAACCTAGACAACCAGTCGACCAAAGAGAGAAAACGTGAGGAAGGAGCCGGCCAAACAAAAGACGTCCAAAGCAAACCACTTAGAAAATACAAGGGAGCAAACGACAAACTACCACCTGCAAAGGAGAAGACATGGCTGGACAGCAACCAAAAGTGAACGACAAATCACAAATTAGAAGGTGTTGGATGGCAAAACACAAAGGGTGACTGGCCAAAGAGAGAAAACAAGGGAAGACACGGTTGGAAAGCAACCAAAGGTGAATGACAAATCACAAATCAGAAGGTACTAGACAATAAAACACAAAGGGTGACTGGCCAAAGAGAGAAAACAAGAGAGGAATGGCTGGATAGCAAGAGTTGGATAGCAAAACACAAAGGGACAGCCAAAGGGAGACAACCGGCCAACCAAAGGTGAACGTCTAAACCAACCTACATGGCCAAACAAGGTAAACGTCTAAACCAATCTACATGGCCAAACACAACCAACGGTAAAAGGGTGGACGACTAAGCAAAGAGGAGCAAGGCTAGATGGTAAGGGAGAACACACGGCAAAGAGGTGTGACAGTTGGAGAAAACTGTGTGACTCATGTAAGAGAAAAGATAGCACATCGTCCTTAAGGGAAGAGAGGAGAAACCTTGAAAGAGGAGACCACCGGGAGAGCAAACCAAGTTGTTTGATGGTGTGAAACGGACAAGTGCAAACCAAAAATGGATAAGTGAGGCATAAGACGTGAGACCATCGACTGGAAGAAAACAAAAAATGGATGGGTGACTAGGTCGTGAGACTAGTAACGGGTGACTAGAAAAGGGAGACCAGAAACTAGTGACCTGAAACGCGAGATCAGCAAAGCTAAAACAGGAGACCAATGAAGCTGAAATGAGAGACCAGCAAAGCTGAAATGTGAGACCAACAAAGTTGTGATGGAAGTGTAGCAAAAGCGAGGCTATACGTCAGGAGAAGGCGTGAGACTAGAACGTGCGATGACTTGAAAGCAGTAAGACTGTAGAACCAAGAGATGGGTGAGACCGTGAGATGGTGAAACAGGAGTTGTGTGAAACAACGTAAAGAAGGAATTTGGCAAAGCATTGAAAGAACTCAACGTATTTCTAGATTTCTTCAAGAAAGGTTAGAGAGCGTTGCGGTGAACTTCTAAGCGGTAGTGGAGCAGCCTTTCAATTCAACAGAGGGAAGACAAGTTAGAAGAAAGGTAGACACAGTAAGTGACACTCTTTATATTGTACTTGCTTAGTATTTGCAATAGTGGAAGGAGCAGAGGATTAAGGCATCCATTGTAACTGGAATTCTTAAGTATAGTGGATAGTCTCGGTAAAGGAGAGTCCCTACCACCGTGGATGTACGTCATGTTGATAGAACCACGTAAATCTCATGTATCCTTAATTTACTTTACGTTTTGTATTTTGAATTGAGTTATGAACGCAACTAAAGTATCAGCCAACCCATAATCTAACGAAGACCTGAACAAGAACATTCGAATTGTTTATTAGACAAGGTGTCTAAAAGGTGACTTTAGGGACTATTGTTATTAGTATGTAGTAATAGATCTACCTTATTATAGTTTGAGAAAGTGTTCGCTTTTAAGAAAAGGTTAAAGTTGTTCACTTACCTGCTAATTACAAATTGTGGTGATACTGATTCACCCCCCTCAGTATCACAAACTAGTAGATCTTAGGGTGAAGTTGGGAACTTCAATTGGTATTAAAGCTTCGGTTCACCAGTTTGCAACTTAATAGCTTGGTGTATTAGTTTGAAGGGTTACAGAAGTTTTAACTTGTTCAACATACTGAGAAATGGATGCCGGTACCAGCACTAGCACTACTTATAGTAAGAAGGTTCCAATCTTCAACGGAACCAACTATCATATGTGGAGAGTGAGAATGCAAGTGGTATTTGCAACCTTGGGCATGAACGTGGTGAAATCCGTATAAGAGGGTTTTGTGGCTCCAAAAGAAGGTAAAGATCTAACCTTAGAGGAATTAAGGCTGTTTAAGATAAACGAGAAGGCCTCAAACGTCATCATTTCAGCATTGACAGATGCTGAATATGCTAAAGTTATGGACTATAAATCTGCTAAGGAGATATGGGACAAACTGTAGAAAGTCTATGAAGGTGGTGGCAGAATGAAGGAGGCCAAGCTTCAAGTGTTCAAGGAGAGATACGAATCTCTCAGAATGCAGAAAAATGAGATAGTCTAAGAGTTCTTCATCAGGGTTATTGATGCTATAAACGATCTTAGAAGTCATGGGAAGAACAAGAAGGACTTATCCATTGTGAAGAAAATTTTGAGAATTCTGCTTGAGAGGTTTGCCTTAAAGGTGGCAGCCATAGAGGAGAGTAGAGATCTCAATTCTATGTCTTTGCATAATCTCCAATGTAATCTCATTGCATATGAGATGAGGATAAAGTCAGTTGAAAACTTTGCAACAACAAAGGTATTAAAGGAGGCAGCTTTCAAAGTTATGAAGCACTTGAAGATAAAAGAAGAGGAAGAATCATCTTTTGAGGATGATGATGATGGGGAGGAAGAAAGTGAAGGTGAAGTATTGGCTTACTTCACAAAGAAATTCAAAAAGGGTCTAAGAAGGGAAAAGGACAGTTGTCCTTGAGATGTTATCGTTGTGGGTAAACTAGACATTTGACTTCTTAGTGCAAAGTGAAACTTGATGATAAAGATGAGGATAGTGATGATGAGCAGAATTCAAGATAGAGAAGATCATCATTGAAATCAAAGAAGTCCAGTAAGAAGATTACCAACCCATAGAGGAAGAAGAGAGGCTCATTCAAGAGTTATGTGAGTCAGATAAAAGAAGATGATAAGGAGGAAGTTGAAGACTCATCAGATGAGCATGTCTTTATGGCATCAGCACAAGGTAGTAGCTTAAACTATGAAGAGGAAGAGGAGGTTGATGAAGAAGAGCCAGATCTTGAAGTTGAGCTGGAAGCAGCTTCAAAGGAGAAAATTAGAAGGAGCAGAACCATAAGAAGGTTGGAGGCTCATATAAAACAAGTTAAAGCAAAGTCTGAGGAAGCTGAAAGTCAAAAGGATGAAATAAGGGTTAAGCATATTGACTTGAAGAGAAGATTTGAGGAACATATCAAAATATGTGAAGAACTTACAGTAGAGCTTGGCTCAAGGGCTTCAAAAATTGAAGAAATGGAGAAAGAGTTGTTGAGACTTCAGCAATAACTCAAAAGTAGAAAAGGGAACTTGCAGAAGCTTGAAATGATAGGAGAAACAAGTTTTACAAAAGGAGAGAAGAATGTAGAGAAAGTGAAACAATCTGAGGTTGCATCGGCTAAATAAAATAAGAATGTGCCACAGAAGTTGAAAAAAAAGGTTGTGAATAAGAAGAAGAAGCAACCTAGGGTGGTAAACAAGAAGGAAGAAAAGAAAGTCAACCACCAGAGGGCTATGGCTGAATAGAAGAAGGAGAAGAAGGTGACTGAAATGAAAGTGACACAAGCAAAAAAGCCAGCTACTTTGCCTACACAGCAAGGGATGAACAGAAGAAGATAAGCTGTGATCAGACCTAAGAAGAGGCAGTTTCAAGGTCATTGCCTTTATTATAGAGTTTGGGTTCATAAGGTGAGTAATTGCTGGTGGAGAAGGCTAGTATTTATCTCCAACTTGAGAAGATACAACGCTGTATATAGGGGGAGACAATACAAAACTTAGAGGAGAACATATGCACATTGACGAGGATTATTGGTGGAATCCCAAACTAGTGGTTTCAAAGAACAAGTTTGCTATATTGGCTGACTTGGAACAATGTGAAAGGTGTGGGCAAGATGGCCATAATGCTAAGAGATGCATGACACTTCTCCTTAAGTAAGAGAAAACACTAAATGGCACAGTGAAAATAAGAGATGCAGTTAATGCTGAGAAAAAGGAGAAATCTATCTTTCAGCTAGTTCAAAAGAAGGAATATAGAGCAAAAAGGGAGGTGGCTAATATAGTTGAAATTGCACTAAAGGTTGACTACAAGGATAAGCAGTAGATCTTTGATAGTGGATGTATTTCACATATGATAGGAAAAAAGAGTAAATTATCAAAGCTAAACAAGTCAAGAGAAGGCAGAGTCAAGTTTGGCAATGATGATTCACTCAACATCAATGGTCAAGGGTCAGTAAATATTGGAAGCTGAAAGATGTTCTACACGTTAAAGAACTCAGATATAATCTAACATCTATTAGCCAACTATGCAACGATGACTACAAAGTGATATTCACAAAATTAGGTTGCCAAGTAAAGAGTAAAGAAGGCAATACTGTTGCAGTCGGGAAGAGAACAGCTGAAAATTTGTACGTGATTGATGAGGACAAGACAAACAGCTGTCTATTTACGAAGGAAGAAGAAAATCAGCTCTGGCATAGGAGGCTGGGACACTTATCACAGAAGAACATGAGGAAGCTGACCATTATAGAGAGAGAGAGAGAGAGAGAGAGAGAGCAACATACTCTAAAGGAAAACATGTCAGAAAGCAGTATAAGACTAAAGAGTTCAATTTTGAAGCAGTGCTTGACATTGTGCAGTATAAGACAAAAGGGTTAAATGGTGAAAGGTACTTTATCTTGTTTGTTGATGATTATTCGAGAAGGACCTACATTATGCACCTTAAACACAAGTCAGAAGTTTTGAATTCCTTCAAGAGATATAGAAAATTGGCTGAAAATGAAAGTGGAAGGAAGATCAAAGTATTGAGGTCAGATCAAAGCACTAAATTTACAAATAAAGCTTTTGAAGATTATCTTGAGAAGCATGGAATTCATCACCAATTGGTAACAACAAGAACACCTCAACAGAATGGGGTGGTAGAGAGGAAAAAAGAGAGCTGTGGTCGAAATGGCGAGAACTCTACTGCTGGAATCCAAGTTTCATATAAGATTTTGGACAGAAGCAACATTTATAGTTGTGCATCTATTAAACAGAGTACTACTAAGGCCCAATACTGATAAGACCCCATATGAGCTATGGAGTGCGAAGAAGATAACAGCCAAGTATCTCAATCTTTGGCAACTCATGTTTTGTAAAGAATAAGGAGTAAAACTAGGGAAAATTCAACGTTAGGTCTGATGAAGGCATCTTTGTGGGATACTCACCAAAGACAAAAGGTTACAAAATTTTCCTACATAAGCTGGGAAAAGTGATCACATTCAGTGATGTGAGAATAGATAAGAACTGGAAAACAAAACAGAAAGGAGAAGTTAAGGACAATGAAGAAGGTGACTTCAATGTAGATGAAGAATCAAACCAACTTGAAGAAAAGGAACAAGAAGTAAGTTTAGACTCTAAGAAGAGTGAGTTTAAAGATGCAGAAAGAGATCCTCTTGCAACTAAGATGGTGCAAGGAAGAAGGACAAAGAAAACATGGACCAGTACTCATCAAGGAGATTAGATCATAGGTGACCCATTAGCAGGAGTTACAATAAGAAGAAGAATTGTGGGAGCTACTGCTTTACTCTCATAAGTTGAACCTAAATCTATTGAAAAAGCTATTTAAGACAAATTCTAGGTCAAAGCTATCAATGAGGAACTAGATCAAATTAAGAAGAATGATACATGGGAGCTAGTTCCAAGACCCAATAATAAGAATGTCATAGGAACAAAATGGGTTTTAGGAATAAACATAATGAAAATAGCAAAGTGGTAAGGAATAAGGCCAAGCTATTTTGCAAAGACTACACTTAGATAGAAAGGGTAGATGTTGATGAAACTTTTGCACTAGTAGCAAGGTTAGAAACTATCAGAATGTTCTTAACTTTGGCAGCACACAAGAGGTATAAAGTCTATCAGATAGATGTGAAATCTGCCTTTCTGAATGGGCTCTTGAAAGAAGAAGTGTATATTGAACAACTCGATGGAGTACAAATCAGTGAGCATGAGACACATGTGTGCAAGCTGAAGAAAGCCTTGTATGGTCTTAAGCAAGCTCTAAGAGATTGTATAGTAGGTTGAATGGGTACTTGAGAAGGTTAAACTTCAGAAGAGAAATGACTGATAATAACCTGTATGTGTTCAACTTAGAGAAAGGCTAGCTGATAACCATAGTATATGTAGATGACATTGTAGTGTGAAGAAGGTATCTTTATTTCTCAGATGAAATATGCCAAAGAGATGTTGAAAAGGTTTAGCATAGGATCACAGACTTGTCAATTCCCTATGATAGTGGGTTGTAAGTTAACAAAAGATTAGGAGGGAAGGAGTACAAGCTCTATAGAGTATAGGAAGATGATAGGGAGCTTTCTGTACCTTACAACATCAAGGCCTGATCTTATGTAAGTTGTGTGCACTGCCAACAGATTCCAAGCTGATCTTAAGGAGTCTCATGTGTTGGTAGTGAAAAGAATCTTAAGGTACCTCAAAGGAACACTAGAAATGGGTTTATGATATCTAGTCATGGATTCTATTAAACTACAAGCATACATTGATGCAAACTAGGCAGGAAGAATAGATGATAGAAAATCAACCAGCGACTGTAGCTTCTACTTGGGTCCAAAGTGTGTTGCATGGTTAAGTAGAAAGCAAAATATTGTTGCTTTGAGCACAGCTGAGGTTGAGTATATGGCTGCTTGTGTAGCATGTATATAGGTAATATGGATGCTAAGACAATTGGTAGACTTGGTGTTGAAGTGAAGTTACCAGTGAGTGTACTTTATGATAATCAAAGTGCTATTTATCTTAGCAAGAATCTAGTTCAACATTCAAGGAGCATGCATATTGATATCTGGTATTACTTCATTTAAGATCAAGTGGAACATGGTACAATTCAGTTGAAGTATATTGGCACTAAAGATTAAATTTCAGATATTCTAACTAAACCTTTATCCACAGAGCTATTTGAAAAGTAAAGATTGAGTCTATCTGTGCAAATGCCTCCTCAAGCCTGAAGTTCTGGTGAATCCTCCATCTCTACTTTATGAGTTTTTCAGATTTCTAATTGGTTGGCAAAGGGGGAGAGAAGCAACAATGCAAGGGGAGCTATTAAGAAAGGGAGAGTGCATATTTAGGGGGAGTTGAAACTGCTGTATAGTGGCTTTTGTTATGAGTGTTGCTAACAATTATAAAGGGGAAGATTGTTGTTCCCACAGACTTGTATGGGTTGTAATTGTTGTCAACTAGGTTTAATGTGTAATAAAGTAAAGCCATATGGAAGGACAAGAAGGTAAAAGCCACATGAAGGAGCAAGAATCTAAAAGCCACATGGAAGGGCAAGACAGTAAATTCGCTGCAAGTAAACCCTATTAGGGTTTCATGGAGGAGTATATAAAGGCTAACAAAAAGAGAGCATTCAATAAACACAAAGAGAGAAAGGTTGGCAATTGTGCAAAATGGATAGAAAACCTAGACAACCAGTTGACCAAAGAGCGAGAACGTGGGGAAGGAGTCGGCCAAACAAAAGATGTCCAAAACAAACCACTCAGAAAACACAAGGGAGCAAACAGCAAACCACCACCTGCAAAGGAGAAGACACGACTGGAAAGCAACCAAAGGTAAACAAAAAATCACAAATCAAAAGGTGCTGGACTACAAAACACAAAGGGTGACCAGCCAAAGAGAGAAAACAAGGGAAGACATGGCTGGATAGCAACCAAATGTGAACGACAAATCACAAATTAGAAGGTGCTAGATGGCAAAACACAAAGGGTGACCGGCCAAAGAGAGAAAACAAGAGAGGAACAGCTGGATAGCAAGAGTTGGATGGCAAAACATAAAGGTACAGCCAAAGGGAGACAACTAGCCAACAAAGATGAACGTCCAAACCAATCTACATGGCCAAAGGTGAACGTCTAAACCAACCTACACAACCAAATAAGGTAAACGTCTAAACCAATCTACATAACCAAGCACAACCAATTGCAAAAGGGTGGAAGGCCAAGCAAGGAGGTCAAAGCAAGGCTGGACGACAAGGGAGAACACATGACAAAGAGGTGTGACAGCTAGAGAAAACCATGTGACTCATGTAAGAGAGAAGATAGCACACCGTCCTTAAGGGAAGAGATAAGAAACCTTGAAAGAGGAGACCATCGGGAGAGCAAACCAAGCTGTCCGAAGGTGTGAAATAGACATGTGCAAACCAAAAACGGACAAGTAAGGCATGAGGTGTGAGACCATAAGCTGGAAGAAAACCAGAAATGGATGGGTGACCAGGCCGTGAAACCAGTAACGGGTGACCAGAAAAGGGAGACCAAAAACTAGTGACCTAAACTATGAGATCAGCAAAGCTGAAATGGGAGAACAACGAAGCTAAAATGAGAGACCAGCAAAGCTGTGATGGGAGTGTATGGGTTTACATCAGGAGGCGGCATGAGACTAGAACGTGCGATGACGTGATAGACCAAAAGCGTGATGGCAGGCCGTGAAACAATGAGACCGTGGAATCATGAGATGGTGAAAGCAGGAGTTGTGTGAAACAACGTAGAGAAGGAATTCAGTGAAGTATTGAAAGAACTCAATATATTTCCAAATTTCTTCAAGAGAGGTTAGAGAGCTTTGTGGTAAACTTCCAAGCGGCAATGGAGCAGCCTTTCAATTCAATAGAGGCAAGACAAGATAGAAGAAGGGTAGACACAGTAAGTAACACTCTTTGTATTGTACTTGCTTAGTATTTGTAATAGTAAAAGGGGCAGAGGATTATGACATCCATTGTAACTGGAATTCTTAAATATAGTGGATAGTCTCGGTAAGGGGGAGTCCTAACACTGTAGATATATGTCACGTTGACGGAAATACATAAATCTCGTGTGTCCTTAATTTGCTTTACATTCTGTATTTTGAATTGAGTTGTGAACGGAGCTAAAGTATCAGCCAACCCATAACCTAACGAAAACCTAAACAAGAATATCCAAATTGTCTATTAGGCAAGGTGTCTGAAAGGTGACTATAGGGACTATAGTGATTAGTAGGTAGCAATAGATATACTTTAGTCAAGTATAAGAAAGAGTTCACTTTTAAGAAGAAGTTGAAGTTGTTCACTTACTTGCAAATTGTGAATTATGGTGACTAATTGACCCCCCTCTCAGTATCACAAACTAGTAGATCCTAGGGTGAAGTCGAGAACTTCAATGTATTAGGTGCATTAATCAATCCAATAGGCATTACTAACTACTCATACAATTCATATTTTGTTTTAAATGCTGTTGTCCACACATCTCTCTTTTTCATATGAATTTGATAATAGCCATTCTTTAAATCACTTTTTGAAAATATATATGAGCCATGCAATTCATCAAGTATATCATTTAATTTAAGGATAGGATATCTATACTTTACAGTGATCTTTTTGATGGCTTGACAATTTACACACATGCGCCATGTTCTATCTTTCTTTGGAACTAATATGACAGGGACCAATCATATCTTTCTTTACATCAACTCATCCATTTGTCTTTGTATCTCTTTTCTTTCATTTGGATTAGCTCTATATGTAAGTCAGTTTGGTATGTTAACACCCAGTATGAAGTCTATTTGGTGCTCAATTCCTCTTAAAGGAAGTAATCCCTAAGGAATCTTTTTAGGAAATAAATCTTCAAACTTTTGTAATAATGGAACAACCACACTAGACAAAAAAGAGTTAAAAGACATTAGGTAAAAATAAATATCCTTATACATAAGTACAAGTAGTTGTTGCCTTAGGATCATAGTGCTCTTAACCTCACTTTTCCCAATAAACACACTCATTTTCTTGCTTTCTCTCCCTTTTACATATATTTCTCTCCAATTTTTCTCTCTACTTCACCCTTTTCACTTAAATTTTTTCCCTCAGTCTTACTTTCTCTCTTTTCTTTTCACCTTTCACTCTCTTTCTTTTTCTTTTCCCCTTGTTCTCTCATTTTGCACTCTCTTATCATTTTAATTTAATCTTCATATGCTTGAATAAGTTTAAGAGGAATTAATATAATAGTTTGATTATTAATTATAAAGGAGTATCTATTCTTGTGGCCATTGTGAGTAACCTTCCTATCAAATTGTCATGGTTGCGCAAGATGTATATGACTAGTATACATTGGTGCTACATCATAGAGAACCTCATCCTTGTAATTGCCAATAGAAAAGGCAATTAAAACTTGTTTGGTTACTTTAATTTCTCCACAATTATTCAACCATTGCAACTTATGAGGCTTAACATGCTTAAAGGTATCCAAATTCAACTTTTCTACAAATAAAATATTAACAACATTAATGTAACTTTCACTATTAATAATCATGCTACATACTTTAACATGGCATCTTGTATAGAACATGTGCTTATATTGCTCCTTATCATTATCATCTTTAGGTTGAATACTCAGTGCATGCCTTGTAACTAATATATCTTCATAAATAGGTTTTTCAACATCAACATCAGAATAATCCTCCAATGGTGGCATGTCATTATCACTTGAACTAATGCTTTTTATGTCACCATTCTTTAATATGATCATAGTCTTTGACACCTAAAGCACTTAATATTATGAGATTTAGAAGATTTCATTTTGTTTTTACCTTTAGAAACAATAACTAATTCCTTTGGCATCACATCATTTTTTGGCTTTAAGGCTATTTTGGTATCTTTCTAAGTTGCTTTCCATGTAGAATTAAAAGTTGATCTAAATCTAGATCCTTTGGACTTGATTTGTTTCTCCACCTTGATAGCCTTATACAACAACTCCTCTATCTCTAAATAGTGTTAAAAATATATTACATTTACAATTTCCTTATTTAAACTACTGATAAACTATGGTAGCCTCTCAGTCTTTCACTACATTAGCTCTAATCATGACTATTTCTATCTCTTTATAATTTTCCTCCATACTTATGGACCCTTGTACATTAGGATATAAACTCTGGTAGTGGCTAGGTATAAACTCTTGTGCATTAGGATTTCATCACTTCCCATGACTGAATTGACTTCTTACTATTCCTTTTTTACTTATCACTAATTGGTCCCACTAAATACTTGCATAATCAATGAATTCTACGTCTACCAACTTTACTTTCTTCTCTTTGGAATAATTAGGACAATCAAATACATGTTCAACCTTTCTTTCCCACTCCAAATAATGTTTAGGATCATTCTTCCCTTAAAATGTTGGAATCTTTATCTTTATGCTATCTAAATTGCTATCTTTTTTGGGAACAACCTTTCTACCTTTTCTTAAGCTTAATTCTTTATAGTCTGACTCTTCTTCATCTTCTTTTTCAAGCACATGTCTTCTAGAGAATTTGGATTTGCTAGGTGATTATAACTCATCTAGCCTTGCATTTATCATCTTACAATGCTCAATGATAGCCATCATCCAAATCTTCACATCAATATTATGCACTTCTCCTACTTATGTTTACAACATGTAAAAACAAGTTAGTAACTAAAAAAAAAATTGTTCCTCACACGCTCCTTCACATGTTTGCCCTCAAATCAAATTGTTATCATTCGTGTTTCACTTTATTTTGGCTTTTCATGATGATGATCTCACCATTCTTGCCTTTTTCCACTCAAGTTAGGCCCCCTTTATGTTTTTGAAAGACTTAAGATCAACAAATTATAAGGAAGAATCTATTAGATGGTGACAAATCTCAAAATTAGAACTTTTAAAACAAATTGAAGATATCATTTTTAGACTTAAAAAAGAAAAAAAAAATTGCAACCTTATAAGCATACACAATAGGTTGCAAGAATAAATATACATTGCTTAGCTTAAACACAACTTCTTCATCTTCTCTTTATTTTTTCTCTTTTTTTTTCTCAACATTTTTTTTTATCAAAACACCCACAAAATTAACATAATTTCAAGAGTAATAAACTGATCAAAACAAATCAAAATAACTAAGTAAAGAAACACAAAGAATGAATAAAGCATAAAGAAAAGTACTAAACAAAGATGAAAAAAAGGATATCTAACTTATTTCTAGAACCAAGGCTTTGATACCAACTGATAAAGAACTCACTAGGTGACCTGCCCTTGAAACCCTTGAATCAATTTGTTATACACATCCTAGAAGTTAGGAAACAAGTTGGGTTGATTAGATTAAAACCTTAAGGAAACTAAGTCCTTAAAGCACTAATCTTAAGATGCAGCAAAGGTTGATCACTCCTTTAATAAGTCAAGATAATGTATTCTACTAAAAATACAAGAAAGCAAAGCAAAACTTGTTGAAAAATACCTTAATCTTGTTCCTTCCATTTTCTATCTAAGTCATTATATTTACAAAGTTAATAGTGGGTCTCTTGTCTAAGGATTATGAGAGAGGGGAGTCAACAATGTTGATAAAGATTATGGTGAGTGCCACATTAAGTTTAGGTTTTTGATATTGAGCATTTCCATGTTAAATTAAGTAATGAACTCTTATAAAGATTTTTTCTTGGCCTTGCTTTATTATTGGTGATGAATCATGTGACAAAAAGACTCCTTAATTGATTAGAGATTATGATTAATTGTTAAGGAATCACCGAGTACCATTATTAGTTAGTATCCTTTTGCATAATAGCAAAGTGAATTGATGTTGTTCCCACAGCCTTGTATGGGTTGTAATTGTTGTCAATTAGATTTAAGTGTGCAAGCAGAAGTGGCTCATATTTCAAGAATTACAGGATAAGACTAGCATGTCAAATAACCTCATAAAGTGATCTCCTTGGAGTGAACTTGTAGAAGGAGTTTAGCATTGCTTAAGTCTTAGTATGACACAACATTGCTTGAGAAAAATAAATTAAGAAGGAGGATAATGCTGAATTTTGAATGGAACAGTAATATGAAGCCACATAGAGGGGTAAGAAAGGAAATTTTGTAAACCCTACTATAGTTTTCATAGAAGGGATTATATAAACCAAGACTTATCTCTTTTTGGGAGCCACCATAAGATAGAGCAGACTAGACTTGAAAACATGAGACCTGGAGAAAGGGAGATGTGAGAGCAAACCACTTGGAAAATAGTGAGAGTAGATCAAGACCAGACCTAGAAACGTGAGAGCAGATCAAGACCAGAACTGGAAATGGGTGAGACCAGAAAAGGGTGAAACGCATGAGACCAATGTAGCTTGAAATAGGTGAGACTAGACCAGAATTGGTGAGACCAGAAAACAGAGAAATGGGTGACACCAGAACACATCGAAAGACTAGAAAAAAGAGAAATGGGTGACACTAGAACACACCGAAAGACTAGAAATGGGTGAGACCAATAATGGGTGAAACGCGTGAGACCAATGTAGCTTGAAACAGGAGAGACTAAACCAGACTTGGAATGGGTGAGACTAGACCAGACCAGACCAAATCTACTAAGGAGATATGGGACAAATTGTAGAAGGTCTATGAAGGTGACGACAGAATGAAGGAGGCCAAGCTTCAAGTTTTCAAGGAGAGATATGAATCCCTCAGAATGCAGAAGAATGAGACAGTCCAAGAATTCTTCACCAGGGTTATTGATGCTGTAAATGACCTTAGAAATCATGGGAAGAACAAGAAGGACACATCTATTATAAAGAAAATTCTGAGAATTCTGCTTGAGAGGTTTGTCTCAAAGGTGGTAGCCATAGAGGAGAGTAGAGATCTCAATTCTATGTCATTGCATGATCTCCAGTGCAATCACATTGCATATGAGATGAGAATAAAGTCAACTGAAAGCTCCTCAACATCAAAGCTACCAAAGGTGGTGGCTTTCAAAGCTATGAGACACATGAAGATAAAAGAAGAGGAAGAATCATCCAGTGAGGATGATGATGGTGATTAAGAAGAAAGTAAAGGTAAAGTGTTGGCTTACTTCACAAGAAAATTCAAAAAGGGGTCTAAGAAGGGAAAAGGATAGTTGTCCTTGAAATGTTATCTATGTGGGTAGACTAGACACTTTACTTCTCAGTGCAAAGTGAAATTTGATGATGAGGAAGTCCAGCAAGAAGATTGCCAATCCACAGAAGAAGAAGAGAGGCTCATCCAAGAGTTATGTGAGTCAGACAAAAGAAGCCGATAAGGAGGAAGATGTAGACTTATTAGATGAGCATGCCTTTATGGCATCAGCTTTATATGGTAGTTCAACCTCTGAAGAGAAAGAGGAGATTGATGAAGAAGCACCAGATCTAAAAGCTGAGTTAGAAGTAGCTTCAAAGGAGATAATTAGAAGGGGTAGAACCATAAAAAGGTTGGAGGCCCATATAAAACAAGTTGAAGTAAGGATTGAGGAAGCAAAATGTCAAAAGGATGAAATAAGGGCTGAATATATTGACTTGAAGAGAAGGTTTGAAGGACATATCAAAATATGTGAAGACCTTACTATAGAGCTTGGCTTAAGGACTTCAACAATTGGAGAAATGGAGATAGAATTGCTGAGACTTCAGCAACAACTCAAAAAGAATGAGGAGAACTTGCAAAAGTTTGAAGTGGTAGGTCAAACAAGCTCTGCAAGAGAAAAGAAAAATGAAGGGAAAGTGTAGCAATTTGAGGTTGCACTGCCTAAAGAGAATGAGACTTTGCCATAGAAGTTGAACGAGAAGGCTATGACTCAAGAAAAGATAATTGAAGAAGAGAAGGTAGTTATTAAACCAAAACTAGGGCCAAAAATGATGTATGTGGTTAAAAAGAGCTTATAGCTGCTACGTCTCAGAAAGAAAAGATTGATCAACCAGGAACAGTGAAGACTAAAAATATAGAAGATTTGAAGAAGCAACCTAGGGTTGCAAACAAAATTGAAAAAAGGAAAGTTAGTCAGCCAAGGGCAATGGCTGAACAGATGAAGGAGAAGAAGGTGGCTGAAATGAAAGCCACACAAGTAAAGAAGCTAGCAACCTTACATACGCAACAAGTAATGAAAAAAAAAACAAGCTGTGATTAGACCCAATAAGAGCAGTTTCAAGGCTATTGTCTTTATTGTAAAGTTTGGGATCATAAGGCAAGTAAATGCTTGTGGAGAAGGCCAGTATATGTCTCCAACTTGAGAAGAAATGATGTTGCATACAAGGGGAGACAATACAAAATTCAGAGGAGAACACCTATCTTGAGTTCTTGCACATATTATAAAAGGAAAGGACACACTGATAAGGAATGTTGGTGGAAGCCTAAACCAGTGGTTTCAAAGAATAAGTTTTCTATATTGGTAGACTTGGAACAATGTGAAAGGTGCGGGCAGGATGGCTATAATGCCAAGAGATGCATGCATGACACTTATCATTAAGTAAGAGAAGGCACTGAATGGCATAATGAAAGCAATTGGTACAGTCAAAGCTAAGAAAAAAGAGAGAGCTATCATCAAGCCAGTTCAAAAGAAGGAATATAAAGCTAAAAAGGAGGTGGCTAATATAGCTAAAATTGCACTAAAGGCTAACTACAAAGATAAGCAGTGGATCCTTAATAGTGGATGCACTTCACACATGACAAGAGACAAGAGTAAATTATCAAAGCTGAATAAGTCAAGAGAAAGCAGAGTCAAGTTTGGCAATGATGATTCACTCAACATCAGTGGTTAAGGGTCAGTAAATATTAGAAAAGGAAAGCTGAAAGATGTTCTGCATGTTGAAGGACTTAAATATAATCTAGTATCTATCAGCCAATTATGCAATGAAGACCATAAAGTGATATTCATAAAAATAGGTTGCCAAGTAAATAGTAAAGAAGGCAATACTGTTGCAGCTGAGAAGAGAATAGCTAGAAATTTATATGTGATTGATGAGGACAAGACAAATGACTGTTTACTTACAAAAGAAGAGGAAAATCAACTCTAACAAAGGAGGCTAGGACACTTAACACAAAAGAACATAAGGAAGCTGACCACTATTCATGCAATCAGAGACATTCTAGACCTTAAGAGTGAGAGGGAGTATGTCTGCTTAGCATGCTCTAAAGGAAAACAGGTTAGAAAATAGTATAAGACCAAAGAGTTCAGTTTTGAAGCAATGCTTGAGATTGTACATACTGATTTGTGTGGGCCGATGAGAATAAAAGGGTTGAATGGTGAGAGGTACTTCGTGTTGTTTGTTAATGATTATTCTAGAAGGACTTGCATCATGCACCTCAAATACAAGTCAGAAGTTTTGAAATGCTTTAAGAGATACAGAAGATTGGCTGAAAATGAGAGTGAAAAGAAGATCAAAGTATTGAGGTTAGATCAAGGCACTGAATTTACAAATAAAGCTTTTGAAGATTACCTTGAGAAGCATAGAATTCATCATTAGATGGTAGCAGTAAGAACACCACAATAGAATAGGGTGGTAGAGAGGAAAAATAAACCTATGGTTGAAATGGCAAGAACTCTACTACTAGAATCCAAACTTCACACAAGATTTTTGACAGAAGCAACATTTACAGTCGTGTACCTATTGAATAAAGTTTTACTAAGGCCTAATACTGACAAGACTCCATATGAGCTATGGAGTGGGAAGAAGACAACAACTAAGTACCTTAGAATCTTTGATAGCCCATGTTTTATGAAGAACAAGGAGCAAAACTTGGGAAAATTCCATGCTAGGTCAGATAAAGGCATCTTTGTGGGATACTCAGCAAAGACAAAAGGTTACAGAGTTTTTCTATATAAACTGGAAAAAGTGGTCACTTCTAGTGATGTGAGAAAAGATGAAATTTGGAAAACAATGCATAATGGAGAAGCTGAGGATAGTGAAGAAGATGACTTCAAGATAGATGAAGAATCAGACCAACATGAAGAAGAGGGAAAAGAAGTAAGTTCAAACTCAGAGAAGAGTGGGTCTGAAGATGAAGAAAGAGATTTTCTTGCAACTAAGACTATGCAAGAGAGAAAGATAAAGAAAACATGGATTAGTGCTCATTAAGGAAATTAGATCATAGGTGGTCCATCAGCAGGAGTTACAACAAGAAGATGAATTGTGGGAGCTACTGCTTTACTCTCACAAGTTGAACCTAAATCTATTGAAGAGCCGACAGAAGACAAAGCCTTGGTCAAAGCTATCAATGAGGAGCTTGATCAAATCGAGAAGAATGATACATGGGAACTGGTTCCAAGACCCACTAACAAGAATGTCATAGGAACAAAATGGGTGGTTAGAAATAAACATAATGAAGATGGCATGGTGGTGAGGAATAAGGCTAGGCTGGTTTGCAAATACTACACTCAGATAGAAGGAGTAGATGTTGATCAAAATTTTGCATTAGTAGCAAGGATGGAAAATCTCCCGTTTCTCTTCAACTTTGGCTCTCCCAATTTTGGTTTTCATGTTGTCTCCCTCTTCTGGTATGTATCTGTGTCCTCTTCTCTAGTGTGTGTGTGTTTCTGCTCTTTTGATGGAGTCTCTCTCTCTCTCTCAGTGGTGTATGTCTAGTCTGGTCTGCTCTTCCGGTAGTGGGTTTCTCTCTTTTATTATGGTGAATGCCTCCTTTTCTGGTTTGTATTTGTTTAGCTCTCCCAATGACTGCTTTCTCATGTTTTGTTTTTGGTTTGTGCATTTAGCTCTCCCGGTGGTCTGGTTTTCACGTTGGCCCTCCCGTCACCTTCCTTAACTACCTCACCCTTCTTGTTTTTTTGGTTTATATTACTTAGCCACCTTTCGGCCGTCACATATTTTCTCTCTCTTTCCTCTGTTCTGCCAATGGTGGTCTACTTTTCTTTTGGGCATAATGTTTTGGGCGTGTCGGTGGTGTGCTGGTTTTCTCCTCTTTTTTTTTTGGTCCTCTCGTCCACCCATTTTTGTGTTTACTGTGTATTCAGTTGTGTTGGCCTTGCCCTAATTTTGTCTTCCATGGCCTTTATATACTTTTTTCCATGAAACCCTAATAGGGCTTACTTGCGGCAAATTTACTGTCTTGCCCTTCCATGTGGCTTTTATATTCTTACCCCTCTATATGGCTTTTACCTTCTTGCCCTTCTATGTTACTTTACTTTCTTGAACACTTAAACCTAGTTGACAACAATTACAACCTATACATGGCTGTGGGAACAATAAAATTTTATGCGATGTGTTGAAGGTATTTGTGTTCCCTGTTTTAACTCCTTAGATTATAGGAAACAATATATCAGTTCCTAGTCTTTTGAAAAAATGAACATAGTCTTTTACATAACAGCTTTTTGTTCATCTTCTTCTACCTCTAAAAATTTTGTTTTTCTATCTTCTTCTATTATGTTATACTTTCTGTTTTAGTTTTTAAAAAACTAAGGGTGGAAAGTAAAGTCCTTTGGTCATTGAGTCAAAGGCATAATCTATGTTTATTCATCCATGTCTTGTTGATTTGTGTCTTGATATTTTGTTTTCATCTTTTGTATCTCACCTACTATTTTACATTCTCTATTGTTGTTATGACATATTTGTATAATATAATATTTGTGTTTACAATGTCTGTTAAAAAATTTGTAAAGTCTATTCTAACATTGATTTTTTTGATTATGTTGAAAAAAAAAATCTTGTTAATGAACTTCATACGATGTTTCCTTTTGAACTAACAAATTTTTAGGAAAACATTATAGAAGCACCTCCTGAAGTGATTCCTTGGATTAAAAGAGATTATTATAGTCATATACATTTTGTTTATTTATTAATTTATCTTTTTATAAATCTTTCTCCTAGATCAGAGATTGAAAAACTTGTATCCATGGACATTGACAGAGACATGGACACAAGACTTGATATATGAGGATATATCTTTATATATACATTTACATTTTTACCTTGTAACATCTTGACCAAAATGATACATTAGTAATAATATCTCATTTTAGTTTAAATCTAACATTTTTATTAAATAATCTATATTTTTAGCTAACTTTTCATTTTACATATGGATAAAGCACCAATAAATCCTAATTGGATTTCCCTCACACAGTTCAAAAACATCACATTGCCAATCCTACCAAGAGGCCATAAACAAAAATTCCATCCTTAGCCTTCAGGAAATCTTAATTAGTATAACAAAGCACTCATTAATGTAGTCTGGAACCTTCAATCACCAAACTCAAAAAAATTAAGGTTTGTAATGCCATTATTGAACATCATTCTTTAAAACATCTTTTATAAGACTTACATTTTTGTAGTCATTATACAAATCTAATGAAACATTTGAGAAACATAATAGAAAAATTAGAAATTACTGAGCAAAATTGCAGGTCCATAGGATAGAAATAAAAAATCTCTAAGAAAGATTAGGCGAAGCAAAGAACATTCAACAATCTATAACATTTCCATTACATAAGTCCAACAAGGGAAAAGGAAAGGTGAGCAAATTCTAACTAGGTATTACATTTCCACTACAAAAAAGATTGGTTAAAGACTTGGCCACTCCAACTCTAAAATTTTTTAATTTCTTTCAAAACACCATCCCAAGGATTTTTTTTTTTTGAAAGATATACCTTGAAAAATTCGCACAAGAAATCCAAGACACGATCTACCATCTTCACAATCAATAATTCAAAAATAGAATCCAAGAGATCCAACAATTTCTTAAAAGTATCATGATTAGTAAAATCTCAGTATCGGGAATAGCGATCTCTACACATCCTATGACACTTCAAGGATATGAAAAAAATTTCAGAAAATTTTCCCTTATTAGGCTTATGTAGTTGAAATGTTATGAATTGTCCACTACTCTATACATTACCTAATCTTTCTTGGAGATTTTTTATTTCTATGCTATAGACCTACAATATCTGCTCAACAATTTCTAATTTTTCTGTTATGTTTTTAAAATGTCTTATAAGAGTTGTACAATTTTGCAAACACATAAGTCCTGTGAAAGATGTTTGGCAATGATGTTGCAAACCTTGATCTTTTTTTGGGTTTAGTGACTTAAGGTTCCAGATTGCATCAATGAGTGCTTTGTCACGCTGCTCAAGATTTCTTGGAGACTAAGGATGGACTTTTTGTTTGTGGCCTCTTGGCAAGATTGGTAGGGCAATGTTTTCAAACTGTTTGTAAGAAATCCAATTAGGATTTACTAGTGCTTTATCTATATGTAAAATGAAAAGTTAATTAAAAATATAAATTAGTTAATAAAGATGTCAAATGTAAATTAAAATGTGATGCTATTATTAATGTATCTTTTTGGTTAGGATGTAGAACAAGATGTCACAAGGTAAAAATGTAAATGTATATGTGAAGATATGTCCTTATATATCAAGTCTTATATCCATGTCCATGTCAATGTCCATGGATGCAGGTTCTTCAAACTCTAATTGTGAGCAAGATTTGTAAGAAGATGGATTAATAGATAAATAAAATGTATATGAGTATAATAATCTAGTTTAATCTAAGGAATCGCTTTAGAAGGTGCTCCTTTAATATTTTCTTGAAAATTTGTTAATTTGGAAGGAAACATCTATAAAACTCATTGATAAGATTTTGTTTTTCAACATAATTCGAAAAATCAATGTTAGAATAAGCTATACAAATTTTTCAATAGACATTGTTATCACAGATATTATATTATACAAATACGTGGTAATAACAACAGAGAATGTAAAATAATAGGTGAGATACGAAAGATAAAAAAAATATTAAGACATAAATGAATAAGACACAAATGAACAAATATAGATTATACCTTTGATGTTAATGACCAAAGGGATCTGACTTTCCACCCTTAGTTTCTTAAAAATTAAAACAAAATGTATAACATAACAAAAAAAGATAGAAAAGCAGAGTTTTCAGAAGTAGAAGAAGATGAATAGGAAGTCATTCTATAAAAGACTAGGTTTATTTTTTCAAAAGATTAGAAATAGTGATATATTACTTCCTATAATCTTAAGAGCTAGAATAGAGAACACAAATGCCTTCAACACATGACTTAAAATCCTAATGTCCTTCAAGGCAAGAACACTAAAAAATAATAAGACAATATTTTTAAGAAAATCTAAACTGACAAAAGCAGATGAAGAATAAAAACCTGATACAACTCACTCCTCCCCCTAGGCTCTAATACTAGTGAAGGACTATGGATCATTACACTTATAAATAGAAGTTACATGCTCAAGGTCAAATAAAAAATCTTTTGGGAGTTTTCTATGTTTTCAAGGTTTTGGGATTCCTCTAATTCTTCTAGTTCATTAGGTTTAGAGTTTTCATAGGTTTTTTAAAGAAGAAATTATATGACTTCCTTTCCCTTTCTTTGGTTTTCTTTGAGGTTTTGGAGTTCAATTTTGAGGTTTTTGATATCTTTTTGGAAGTCCTGAAAGGTTGGGTTCAAGACTTTTGATTTTTGTTTTGAAAAGATTTTAGTAAGATTGTAAAGAACCTTACTAAGGTTTGGATGTTTAAGTGTTTTGAGTTGGTTTTTAAGGATTTTCAAAAAGTTTTATCAAGGTATTCTTTTTATAAGGAATGGTCAATAATATACTTAATAATGTCAAGTAATAATTCTTAATCCTTAGTAAGCACATTTACCTATTTTGGATCTACCTTAACTTTAGACGGAGATGTCTGAAGTTCATCCATTTGTTCTGATTCTTCATTTATGCTACTTGTAAGCTTAGATCTAGAGTTAGTAACAAATAGGTTATGAATTTTTTGAAATGTTTGTTCTTCCAGGTTTAATTCCTAGAGCTTATTGGCAATTTTGTAGTATTTTGTAGTGTGTGCCTTTTTCTTATACCAATAATTGATGATATCTTTGAAACTTTTGGAAAAAAAGGGTTTTTATGGGTTTTTTTTTTTTTGGCTTGTTTTCTTTGGTTTTGAGTCAAAGGGAGATTCACTTGGTTTTGAAAATCTTCTATAAGTTTGGAAAAGGATTTTTTCTTAGATTTTGAAAATCCAAAAGATTTAGGAAACCCTAAATTGAATTGTTGATAGAACGTACCTATATCAAAATAAGATTGCTTAAGTTCCCATTTCAGGTGTTAAAGTTCCTAAATTCACCCTAGGATCTACTAGTCTATGTAGTGAGAGGGGGGGTGAATCAGTATCACACCCTTTAAAAACACACTTTGATAATTTAAGCCAAAGTATTCTATTTATTTAATACTCTAGTTCTCATCAATATGCAGACATGTGAACAAATTTAAACTCTTCTCAAAAGCGAACTCTTTCTCAGATTTGACTAAGGTAAATTTATTGTTACCTATTAATCACAATAGTCTCCAAAGTCACCTTTCAAGCACCTTGCTTATTAAACAGATTGGATGTTCTTGATTAAGTCATCTTTAGGTTATGGGTTCAATGATACTTTAGCTATGTTTACAACTTAATTCAAAACACAAAATGTAAATTCAAAGTAAGGACACAAGAGATTTATGTGGTTCCATCAATGTGACATGCGTCCACAATGGTAGGGATTCTTCCTCTACCAAGACAATCCACTATACTTGAGAATATTAGTGTGGTACTCCCTATGTCCACAATGTAGTTACAATAGATGTCTTAATCATCTACTTCTTTTACTATTGCAAATACAAAATAAGTAAGTAGAATACTTACTTAAATAGGCTGTTTCACCGAATTCCTTCTCTATGTTGTTTCACACAACTCCTGCTTTTACCGTCTCACAGTTTCACCCGTCTCCTAATCTCATGGTCTCACTGTCTCACAGCCTGCTTCACATTTTTGGTTTCGTGTTTCATGTCTCACACATGTTTCTAGTTTGCATGCTTTGCTAGTCTTATGACTCACGCACGTTTCAAATTTACCCACTTTGCTAGTTTCACGCTTTATGCACTCGTCCGCTTTACAGTTTTGCTGCACTCCCCCATTTGTTTCACACCTCACGGGTTTGCTTCACCTTCATACTTTCTAGGGGTTTGCTGTTTCAGTCACATGTTTCACACCTTCAGAATACTTTCGTTCGTTTCACACCTTCAGAATGCTTGGTTTGCTCACTCGACTGTTTCACGCCTTTGGGATGCTCTTGCCTGTTGGTGTGTCGTCTCTTCCCTTACCTATGGTACTTTATCTCCTCTCACAGTGAGTTTTCTCTCACCGTGCATTTTCTTTTGCCATTGGTCACTCTTTTCTTTTAGCTAGTGGTGTGGTCTTACCCGTTCCAGATTTGGTTTGGTCTCACCTGTTCCAGATCTGCTGTCTTCTCTTCCCTGTGGTCTCACAATTTTCCTTTAGTTAGTGGTGTCCTCTCTCTTGTCGTTGTTCACTTTTGTTCTTGTTGTCCATCCTATTTTTTTTCGTCCAATCTGTTTTGTCATTGTCCCTATTTTTGGTCCACTTAGTTTTGCCATTGACTCTGTTTTGCCATCCACCTCTTTGTCGTGTTGTCTCCTTGCCATACAGCCCGTGGTTTCTCTCTTGTTGTAGGGTTTTGTCTCACCAAGGTCTCTCTTTCCATTGGTGTACTTATTTCACATACACTTATGTCTTCCAAGGTCTTGGTTTATATACTCTCTTCCACGAAAACCCTAGTAGGGCTTACTTATGTTGTGATTTACTTTCTTGTCCCTTTATGTAGCTTTACTTTCTTGCCCCTTTATGTAGCTTCAAATTACTTGCACACTTAAATCTAGTTGACAACAATTACAACCCATAGAAGGATGTGGAACAACAATCTCCCCCTTTGTAATTGTTGGTAACACTCATAACAAAAGCCATTATACAACAATTATAACTCCCCCTAAATATGCACTCCCCCTTTCTTAATAGCTCCCCCTACACTGTTACTTCTCTCCTTCTTTGCCAACCAATTACAAAAAAAAAATGCAAAGTAGAGATGGAGGATCCACCTGTACTTCAGGCTTGAGGAGGCATTTGCATAGGTAGACTCATTATGTACTTTTCAAACAACTCTATGGACAAAGGTTTAGTTAGAGTATCTAAAATTTGATCTTTAGTGCCAACATACTCCAACTGAATTGTACCCTATTCCACTTGATCTTCGATGAAGTGATACTAGATGCTAATATGCTTGCTCCTTAAATGTTGAATTGGATTCTTACTGAGATTAATAACACTTTGATTATCACAAAGTACACTTACTGGTAACTTTACTTCAACACCCAAGTCTGCCAATTATCTATGCATCCATATCACCTGAGTACATGCTGCACATGTAGCCATATACTCAGCCTCAGTTGTGCTTAAAGCAACATTGTTTTGCTTTCTATCATCTATACTTCTTGCCCAGTCTGCATCAGTGTATGCTCATCGTTTTACAGAATCTATGGCCAGATACCACAAACCCATTTCCAGTGTCCCTTTGAGGTATCTTAGGATTCTTTTCACCGCCAACACATGAGATTCTTTAGGATCAGCTTGGAATCTGCTTGCAACGCACACAGCTTGCATAAGATTAGGCTTGATGCTGTAAGGTATAGAAGGCTCCCTATCATCTTCCTGTATTCTATAAGGCTTGTACTCCTACCCTCTTAATCTTTTGTTAACTTGCAGCCCATTAGCATCTCTTTGGCATATTTTATCTGAGAAATAAAAATACCTTCTTCACACTGTTTTATCTGTAATCGAAGAAAGTAGGTCATTTCTCCATTCAATGACATCTCAAATTCCTCACTGATTTTCTGTGCAAAATCTTGGCATAACTTAGAGTGATCCCTCCAAAGATGATGTCATCTACATATACTATGATTATCAGTTAGGCTTTCTCTGAGTTGAACACATATAGGTTAATATCAACTATTCCTCTTCTAAAGTTTAACCTTCTCAAGTACGCATCCAGCCTGCTATACCATGCTCTTGGGGCTTGTTTAAGGCTATACAAGGCTTTCTTCAGCTTACACATATGTGTCTTATCCTCACTGATTTTACTCCATCAGGTTGTAAAATATACACTTCTTCTTCCAGGAGCCCATTTAGAAAGGCTGATTTCACATCCACCTAATAAACTTTATACCTCTTATGTGCTGCCAAAGCTAGAAACATTCTGATAGTTTTCATCCTTGCCAATAGTACAAAAGTTTCATCAACATCTACTCCTTCTATTTGAGTGCAGCCTTTGCAAACCAATCATGCCTTGTTCCTCACCACCTTGCCATCTTCATTGTGTTTATTCCTAAACACCCATTTTGTTCCTATAACATTCTTGTTAGTAGGTCTTGGAACGAGCTCCCATGTATCATTCTTCTTGATTTGATTCAACTCCTCATTGATAACTTTGACCCAGGCTATGTCTTGTGTAGCCTCTGCAATAGATTTAGGTTCAACTTATGAGAGTAAAGTAGTAACTCCCACAATTCTTCTTCTTGTTGTAACTCCTGCTGATGGGTCACCTATGATCTGATTTCCTTGATAAGCACTAGTCCACATTTTCTTGGTCTTTCTTTCTTGCACAGTCTTAGCTACAAGAGGATCTCTTTCTTCATTTTCAAACTCACTCTTTTTTGAGTCTGAACTTAATTCTTATTCCTTTTCTTCAAGTTGGTCTAATTCTTTATTTATCTTAAAGTCATCTTCTTCATTGTCCTCAGCTTTTCCATATGCATTATTTTTTAATTCTCATCTATTCTCATATCATTGGACATGATAACTTTTCCCAGCTTATGCAAAAAAAAATCTGTAACCTTTTTTCTTTGTTGAGTATCCCATAAAGATGCCTTTATTAGACCTAGCATTGAATTTTCCCAAGTTTTGCTCCTTGTTCTTCACAAAACATGGGCTGCCAAAGATTTTGAGATACTTGGCTGTTGTCTTCTTCCCACTCCATAACTCATATGGAGTTTTATCAGTATTGAGACTTAGTAAAACTTTGTTCATTAGGTGCACGGTTATAAATGTTGCTTTTGTCTAAAATCTTGTGTGAAGCTTGGATTTCAGCAGTAGAGTTCTTGCCATTTCAATCACAGCTCTATTTTTTCTCTCTATCACTCCATTCTATTGAGGTGTTCTTGTTATTGCCATCTGATGGTGAATACCATGCTTCTCAAGGTAATCTTCAAAAGCTTCATTTGTAAATTCAGTACCTTGATCTGACCTCAATACTTTGATCTTTTTTCCACTCTTATTTTCAGCCAATCTTCTGTATCTCTTTAAGCATTTCAAAACTTCTGACTTGTGTTTGAGGTGCATGATTTGTACCTTTTACTATCTAACCCTTTTGTTTTTATTGGCCCACACAAATCAGTATGTACAATGTCAAGCACTGCTTCAGAACTGAACTCTTTGGTCTTATACTACTTTTTGACCTATTTTCCTTTAGAGCATGTTGAGCAAACATACTCCCTCTCTCCCTTGAGGTATGGAATGTCTCTAATTGCATGAGTAGTGGTGAGCTTCCTCATGTTCTTCTATGTTAAGTGTCCCAGCCTCTTATGCCAGAGTTGACTTTCTTCTTCTTTTGTAAGTAAACAATTGTTTGTCTTATCCTTATCAATCACATATAAATTTCTAGCTGTTCTCTTCTCGACTGCAACAGTATTGCCTTCTTTACTCTTTACTTGGCAACTTGTTTTTATGAATATCACTTTATGGTCTTCATTGCATAGCTAGCTGACAGATGTTAGATTATATCTAAGTCCTTCAACGTGCAGAACATCTTTTAGCTTTCCTTTTCTAATATTCACTGACCCTTGATCACTGATGTTGAGTGAATCATCATTGCCAAACTTGACTCTGCTTTCTCTTGACTTGTTTAGTTTTGATAATTTACTCTTGTCTCCTATCATGTGTGAAGTGCATCCACTGTCAAGGATCCACTGCTTATCCTTATAGTCAGCCTTTAGTGTAATTTCAGTTATATTAGCCACCTCTTTTTAAGCTTTATATTCCTTCTTTTGAACTGGCTGGAAGATAGCTTTCTCCTTTTTCTACACTTTGACTGCATTTCTTGTTTTTACTATGCCATCGAGTGCCTTCTCTTGCTCAGAGAGAAGTGTCATGCATCTCCTGGCATTATGGCCATCCTGCCTGCACCTTTCACATTGTTCCAAGTCTGCAAATATAACAAACTAGTTCTTTGAAACCACTGGTTTGGGCTTCTACCAACAATCCTTGTCAGCGTGTCCTTGCTTTTTACAGTATGTGCAAGAACGCACCACATGTGTTCTCTTCTGAATTTTGTATTGTCTCCCCCTATATACAGCATCGAATTTCCTCAAGTTGGAGACGTATATTGGCCTTCTCCACCAACAGTTACTTGCCTTATGACCCCAAACTCCACAATAAAGACAGTAACCTTAAAACTGCCTCTTCTTGGGTCTACTCACAGCTTGTTTTCTTTTGTTCATTACTTGTTGTGCAGGCATAGTAGTTGGCTTCTTTGCTTGTGTGGCTTTCATTTCAGTCACCTTCTTCTGTTCAGCCATAGCCCTTTGTTGGCTGAATATTTTTTCTTCATTTTTTTTTGCAACCCTAGGTTGCTTATTCAAATCATCTTTATTCTCAACTATCTTCTCTTGAGTCACAATCTTCTCTTTCAACTTATGTGGCACATTCTTATCATCTTTAGGTAATGCAACCTCAAATTGCTGCGCTTTCTCTTCATACTTTTCTTCTCTTACAGAACTTGTTTCTCCTATCATTTCAAGGTTCTGCGAGTTCTCTTCACTTCTTTTGAGTTGTTGCTGAAGTCTTAGTAACTCTTTCTTCATTCCTTCAATTTTTGAAGTCTTTGAGCCAAGCTCTATTGTAAGGTCTTCACATATTTTGATATATTCTTCAAATCTTCTCTTTAGGTCAATATGTTCAGCCCTTATTTTATCTTTTTGACTTTCTGCTTCCTCAGACTTTGCTTTAACTTGTTTTATGTGGGCCTCCAACCTTCTTATGGTCCTGCCCCTTCTAATTATCTCCTTTGAAGCTGCTTCCAACTCAGCTTCAAGATTTGATTCTTCTTCATCAACCTCTTATTCCTCTTCAAATGTTAAACTACCATTTTGAACTGATGCCATAAAGGCATGCTCATCTGATGAGTCTTCATCTTCCTCCTCATTAGCTTCTTTTGTCTGACTCATGTAACTCTTGAATGAGCCTCTCTTCTTCTTCTGTGGGTTGGCAGTCTTCTTGCTGGACTTCTTTGATTTGAATAATAATCTTCTCCATCTTGAATTCTGCTCATCATAATCATTCTCATTTTCATCATCAAGTTTTACTTTGCACTGAGAAGCAATGTGTTTAGTCTGCTCATAACCATAACATATCCTTTTCCCTTCTTAGACCCCTTTTTGAATTTCCTTGTGAAGTAAGCCAATACTTCACCTTCACTTTCTTCCTCATCAGCTTCTTTTGTCTAACTCACATAACTATTGAATGAGCTTCTCTTCTTCTTCTATGGGTTAGCAGTCTTCTTGCTGACTACTATTCACTTGACGGCTATTGTTTGGTTTCGATTTCTATTTTGTCATCCCCTATTATGCCGTTGTTTTGCCATCGATGTGCTTTGGTCGTGTGCTGTGTTTTTCTTCTCTATTTGGCTATCCACATACTTTTGTGTTTTGTCGTGTATTCAATTGTGTTGGCCTTACCCTAATTTTTTCTTCCAAGATCTTTATATACTATCTTCCATGAAACCCTAATAGGGGTTACTTGTAGCGAATTTATTGTCTTGCCCCTTTATGTGGCTTTTACATTCTTACCCCTCTATGTAGCTTTTACCTTTTTGTCCTTCTATGTTACTTTACTTTCTTGCACACTTAAATTTTGTTGACAACAATTATAACCCATACAAAGTTGTGGGAACAACCATCTCCCCCTTAGTAATTGTTGGCAACACTCATAGCAAAAGCTACTATGCAACAGTTTTAATTCCCTCTAAATATGCGCTCTTCCTTCCTTAACAGCTCCCCCTACACTATTGCTTCTCTCCCTTTTTGCCAACCAATTACAAATCTAAAAAAACTCACAAAGTAGAGATGGAGGATTCACCTAATTTTCAAACTTGAGGAGGCATTCACACAGATAGACTCATTCTGTGCTTTTCAAATGGACAGAGATTTAGTTAGATCTTATGTAGCCTCTTCAATAGATTTAGGTTCAACTTATGAGAGTAACGCAGTAGCTTCCACGATTCTTCTTCTTGTTGTAGCTCCTGCTAATGGGTCACCCATGATTTGATTTTCTTGATGAGTACTGGTCCACATTTTCTTTGGCTTTCCTTCTTGCACAGTCTTAGTTACAAAAGGATCTCTTTCTTCATCAATCATAAACAAATTTCTAGCTGTTCTCTAACCTGTTGCAACAGTATTACCTTCTTTACTCTTTACCTAGCAAGCTATTTTTGTAAATATTACCTTATAATCTTCATTACATAGTTTGCTAACAGATGCTAAATTATATCTAAGTCCTTCAACGTGCAGAACACCTTTCAGCTTTCCTCTTCCAATGTTTATTGACCCTTGACCACTGATGTTGAGTGAATCATCATTGTCAAACTTGACTCTACCTTCTCTTGACTTGTTTAGCTTTGACAATTTACTCTTGTCTCCCATCATATATGAAGTGTATCCACTATTAAGGATCCACTGCTTATCCTTATGGTCAACTTTGAGTGCAATTTCAGCTATATTAGCCACCTCCCTTTTAGCTTTATATTCCTTCTTTTGAGTGCCTTCTCTTGTTCAGGGAGAAGTGTCATGCAACTCTTGGCATTATGGCCATCCTACCTGCACCTTTCACACTGCTCCTAGTCTGCCAATACAGCAAACTTGTTCTTTGAAACCACTGGTTTGGGCTTCCACCAACATTCCTTGTCAATGTGTCCTTACCTTTTACAACATGTGCAAGAACTCATGACAGGTGTTCTCCTCTAAATTTTGTATTGTCTCCCCTTGTATGCAGCATCATATCTTCTCAAGTTGGAGACATATACTGGCCTTCTCCACCAGCAATTACTCACCTTATGATCTCAAACTCCATAATAAAGGCAATGACCTTGAAATTGCCTCTTTTTGGGTTTGATCACAGCTTGTCTTCTTTTGTTCATCACTTGTCATGTAGGCAAAGTAGCTGGCTTTTTTGCTTGTGTGACTTTCATTTCAGTCACCTTTTCCTCCTCCTTCTGTTCAGTTGTAGCCCTCTCTTGGTTGACTTTCTTTTCTTTCTGAGACATAGTAGCTATGGGCTGCTGTTCTTTAATCACATACATCATTTTTGGCCCTAGCTTTGGTTTGATAACTGTCTTCTATTCTTCAATTATCTTCACCTGAGTCACAACCTTCTCTTTCAACTTCTGTGGCAAAGTCTCATTCTTCTTTTCCCTTGCAGAGCTTGTTTCTCCTACCACTTCAAACTTTTGCAAGTTCTTCTCACTCTTTTTGAGTTGTTACTGAAGTTTTAACAATTTTATCTCCATTTCTTCAATTGTTGAAGTCCTTGAGCCAAGCTCTATTGTAAGGGCTTTACATATTTTGATATGTTCTTCAAATCTTCTCTTTAAGTTAATATATTCAACCCATATTTCATCCTTTTGACTTTTAACTTCCTCAGACTTTTCTTCAACTTGTTTTATGTGAACCCCCAACCTTTTTATGGTTCTACCCCTTCTGATTATCTCCTTTGAAGCTTCTTCCAACTCAACTTCAAGATTTGGTTCTTCTTCATCAATCTCCTCTTTCTCTTCAGAGGTTGAACTACCACCTTTAGCTAATGCCATAAAGGCATGCTCATCTGATGAGTCTTCATCTTCCTCCTCATCAGCTTCTTTTGTCCGACTCATGTAACTCTTGAATGAGCCTTTCTTCTTCTTCTGTGAGTTGGCAGTCTTCTTGTTGGACTTTTTTGATTTGAATGATGATCTTCTCCATCTTGAATTCTGCTCATCATCACCATTCTCATCTTCATCATCAAGTTTCACTTTGCACTGAGAAGCAATGTGTTTAGTCTGCCTATAACGATAACATGTCCTTTTCCCTTCTTAGACCCCTTTTTAAATTTCCTTGTGAAGTAAGCCAATACTTCACTTTCACTTTCTTCCTCTTCCTCCTCATCATCATCCTCATTGGATGATTCTTCCTCTTTTTTTATCTTCAAGTGCTTCATAGCTTTGAAAGTTGTCTCCTTTGATACCTTCGTTGTTGCAGAGTTTTTAGCTGACTTTATCCTCATCTCATATACAATGAGATTGCATTGGAGATCATGTAGAGACATAGAATTGAGATCTCTACTCTCCTCTATGGCTATTACCTTTGAGGCAAACCTCTCAGGTAGAAGTCTTAATTTTCTCCACAATTGATGAGTCCTTCTTATTCTTCCCATGACTTCTCAGGTTGTTTACAGCATCAATAACCTTGGTGAAGAACTCTTGAACTGTCTCATTCTTCTGCATTCTGAGAGATTCATATCTCTCCTTAAACACTTGAAACTTAGCCTCCTTCATTCTGCCATTACCTTCATAGATTTTTTGCAATCTATCCTATATCTCCTTGGTAGATTTGTAGTCTATTACTTTAGCATACTTAGTATCTGTTAATGCTGAAATGATGACGTTTGAGGCCTTCCTATTTATCTCAAACTACCTTCACTCCTCTAGGGTTGGGTCTTTACTTTTTTTCGGAACTACAAAACCCTTCTGTACACATTTCACCACATTCATCCCCATGGTTGCAAATACCACTTGCATTCTTACTCTCTACATATGGTAGTTAATTTCGTTGAAGATTGGAACCTTCTTGCTATAAATGGTGCTAGTGATGCCGGTTTCCATTTCTCAATATGCTAAACAAGTCAAACTTCTAGATCCCCTCAAACTAATACACCAAGCTATTAATCTTCAAATTGGTCAACTTGGCTTTGATACCAATTGAAGTTCCTGACTTCTCCCTAAGATCTACTAGTTTATGAGACTAAGAGGGGGGTGAATCTGTATCACCACAATTCGCAATTTGTAGGAAAGTGAACAACTTCAACTTCTTCTTAAAAGCAAACTCTTTCTCAGACTCAACTAAGGTGGATCTATTGCTACCTACTAATCATAATAGTCCCCAAAGTCACCTTTCAAACACCTTGCCTAATAGATAATTCAGATGTTCTTGTTTAGATCTTCGTTAGGTTATGAGTTGGTTGATACTTTAACTGCGTTCACAAATCAATTCAAATCACAGAATATAAAGCAAATTAAGGACACATGAGATTTACGTGATTCCGTCAACGTGATGTACATCCACGGTGGTAAGGACTCTCCCTTACCGAGACTATTCACTATAATTGAGAATTTAAGTTACAATGGATTTCTTAATCCTCTGCTTCTTTCACTATCGCAATTACTGAGAAGTATAATACAAATAGTGTCACTTATTGTGTCTACCCTTTTTCTAGTTTGTCTCGCCTCTGTTGAATTAAAAGGCTGTTTCATTTCCGCTTAGAAGTTCACCGCAACGCTCTTTAACCTCTCTTGAAGAAATATGGAAATACGTTGAGTTCTTTCAATGCTTTCTTCTATATGTTGTCTCACACAACTCCTACTTTCACCGTCTCACTGTCTCCCCATCTCCTTGTCTCACAGCTAGCTTACGTTTCTAGTTTGCCGTTCATGTTTCTCTCTCTCTTGTTGTCCCGTCGAATTTCTCTCTCTTACCATTCAGTCGGATCTATCTCACCATCCAGCCAAATTTCCTTTATTCTGCTAATGGTCTCTCTCTCTTCATTCACCCCTTTTTGGCCATTCCAAAATTTCTCTCCTTTTCCCTTATTTGGCTGTGTTTTCTCTCTCCTTCCCATTGACTTCTCTGGTCTAGCCATCTCTCTTATGTTTTGGCCGACCACTCTTGTTCTCCTGATGACGGCTTCTCTCTCTTCTTTGGGTGTATTTTGGGCGTATTGGTGGTGTCCAATTTTCTCCCCTTTTTGGTCCTCTTTTCTCCTTCACCCGATGATGGCCCCGATTTGGCCATATCTCGACCTCTGTTCTCTGTTCTTCCTTTATCCCCTACTTCCGGCATCTCCTTCTTTCTCTCTCTTGATGGTTGTTCTTCTTTGTTGTCGTTGGTATCTCTTCGTTTAGCCCCCCAATTTTTTTCCCCTCACCATTTCATCTCTTTTCCGTTCACCCACTTGGCCCTTCACCTCTTTCTCTCCTTTTCCTGTTTGGCCAATTTTCGTTTTCACTTCTTCTTCTGGCAATGGCTACTATTCACTCAACGGCTGAATCATTTTCTCTCTCTTCCCATTGACGTCTACTATTCACTCGACAATTAATGTTCGGCTCCAATTTCTATTTTGCAGTCCCCTGTTCTGCCGTTCTCTTGCCGTTGTTGTGCTTTGGCCATATATTGTATTTTTTTGTTTTCTCTATTTGGCTGTCCACACACTTTTGTATTTTGTCATGTATTCAATTGTGTTGGCCTTACCCTAATTTTGTCTTCCAAGGTCTTTATATACTATGTTCCATAAAACCCTAACAAGGGTTACTTGCGGCGAATTTGTTGTCTTGCCCTTCCAAATGGCTTTTACGTTCTTACCCCTCCATATAGCTTTTACCTTCTTGCCCTTATATGTGGCTTTACTTTCTTGCAAACTTAAACTTAGTTGACAATAATTACAACCCATACAAGGCTATGGGAACAATAGATACTTTAGCTATGTTAATAACTCAATTCAAAACACAGAACATAAATTCAAAGTAAGGACACAAGAGATTTACATGGTTCCGTCAATGTGATGTACATCCACGATGGCAGGGATTCTTCCTCTACCAAGACAATCAACTATACTTGAGAATACGAATGTAGTACTCCATATGTTTACAATGTAGTTACAATGGATGTCTTAATCCTCTACTCCTTTCACTATTGTAAATACAAAATAAGTACAATACAAAGAGTGTCACTTACTATATCTACTCTTCTTCTAACTTGTCTTGCCTTTGTTGAATTGAGTAGGCTATTTCACTGCTGCCTAGAAGTTCACCACAGAACTCTCTAACCTCTTTTAAAGAAATCTGAAAATAAGTTAAGTTCTTTCCAATGTTTCACCAAATTCTTTCTCTAGGTTGTTTTACACAACTCCTACTTTTGCCATCTCATGATCTCACCCGTCTCTTGATCTTACGGTCTCACTATCTCATGGCTTGCCTCACATTTTTGGTTTTGCGTTTCACGCCTCACGCACGTTTCTGATTTGCCCGCTTTGCTAGTTTCATGCTTCACGCACTCGTCTGCTTTACAGTTTTGCTACACTCCCTTGTCTATTTCATGCGTCACAGGTTTGCTTTCACCTTCACACTTTCCAGGGGTTTGCTATTTCAATCACACGTTTCACACCTTCAAAATAATTTCATCCGTTTCACACCTTCGAGATGCTTGGTTTGCTCACTGGGTCGTTTCATGCCTTTGGGATGCTCTTGCTCGTTGGTGTGTCGTCTCTTCCCTTATCGGTGGTGCATTGTCTCCTCTCATGGTGAGTCTTCTCTCACCATGAATTTTCTCTTGCCATTGGTCACTCTTTTCTTTCAACCGGTGGTGTGGTCTCACCCGTTCAAGATTTGGTCTGGTCTCACCCATTCTAGCTCTGATCTGGTCTCACCCATTCCAAATCTGTTGTCTTCTCTTTTGGGTGGTCTAATGGTTTTCCTCTAGCCAGTGGTGTCCTCTCTCTTGCCATTGTTCACTTTTGTTTTTGCAGTCCACCCTGTTTTTCCATCCAATCTGTTTTGTCGTTGTCCCTATTTTTCATCAACTCTGTTTTGCTGTCAACTCGTCCACTCAGTTTTGTCATCGACTTGTCCACTCTATTTTGCCATCCACCTCTTTGTCGTGTTGTCTCCTTGCCATCCAGCCTGCGATTTCTCTCTTGTTGTAGGGTTTTTTCTCACCAAGGTCTCTCTTGCCATTGGTGTACTTTTGCCGTATACACTAATGTCTTCCAAGGTCTTGGTTTGTATACTCTCTTCCATGAAAACCCTAGTATGGCTTACTTATATTGTGATTTACTTTCTTGTCCTTCTATATAGCTTTAAATTACTTGTACATTGAAATCTAGTTAATAACAATTACAAACCATAAAAGGCTATGGGAACAACAGGTGTTTTTAAAACTTTAGATCTTGACAAATTCTAAATCCTTCCTTTTTGTTATAACTTACAAATTGTCCATAAGTTAGTTTGTTATATAAGATAGGATTTCAATAAGAGTTCTTTAGAGTATTTCTTACTCTTTCTCCTAAAAGAGTAAAAAGACCTGTAAAGAACTTTTTTTTCCATAAAAGTTAGTTAGAATAATCTCTAAGTATAACTTTGGTAAGAAAGGTGATTTTGTAGTTTTGGAACTTAGAGAGTTTTCTACATTTGAAATTGTTAGTAATTAACTATTTTTGTCTTTAAGATGATAAGGATCTCCAATTTTATAAAGAGAAATAGTAAGGATGAGACAAGTTATCGCATCTTCCATCGTGTTATCTAATGAATTAAGGATAAAAATATTATCTTTTATGGTTTTGATAATATTCAAAATTTATGATTTTTGCTCATCGGTAAGGTGAAAATCCCACCATCCTTTAAGCTATTCTAAAAATCCTACAATGAGATACTTAACAACAATTTTGTCAAAAACTTTGTTTTGGATTTTGTAAGCGTTAGCAGCCATAATCATTTGCTGCAAAATACTAAGGATGTTATATTTAGACATTCCATCAATGTTCTATTCGTAAATGGAAGAAGCATTGAACTTGTATTTGGCAAAGGTATTTGGTTTGTTTTCTATATTTATATATAGATCAATTATACCTGATATAAGCTTGGGCCAAATCAATTTGTTTTGGGAACCTTCATTTGATACTTGATCAAAGGCACTTACCTCCTTTGAGTCTTTACTTGATGTAGATGGTTTTAGGTTTTTCAAACTATATTAGGTTTTAGATTTTAAAACCTAATATAGTTTGAAAATAGATTGTTTTAAGGGTTTTTGGTCTAGAGTTTCAGTGGTAACTTGGACATCAGTTTTCTGAATCTATTTTTCTATTCTTATAAGTTGATCTCTAAAGGTGTGTAAATGAGTGTTTGAAAAGTTATTTTGTTGGATGATCATCTCAGAGAGTTTTTTAGGATTATCTTCCTTTTAAGTTGTAAGAGGCTAGGTCAATTGAGTTTTGTTGGTGACTAATCTTGAGTTGCCTAAGTGGAGGATGTTTGGCTTCTATGACTCTATCATTTAAAGTGATCAATTCCCTTACTTTATGTCTTTGTACAATAGGGTTAGATGTTTTGTAAAATGGATATGTAATGTAGTTTTCAAATACATATAGTTCAAACCAATAAAAAAAGAGAATATGAATTTTATGTTGATACTTAAAATCATAAAATTAGTTCTATATGTCTTTGTAATTTTTTGAAAAGTTTTTGAAAGGCCATATTTTCTTTGTAGAATTGTGTTCTACATAGAAATCATTATGCAAAAATTTTCTATCAACTTGAAATCCTTTTCTAATATATGTAGTTTATGTGTGAGATTTTCAGTGATTTTAGATGCCACTGGTGAGTGTGGTGTTGACAAGTTTTCCTGATTTTGGTATTTTGGATGAGGGATATTTGTTTGGTAGTCAGCATTTTGAAAAGAGATATTTGGGAATTCTAAGGTTGAGAATTTCAGTAATAGGTTTTTGTAAGGTAGGTTTATGACTAGCAAGAGGTTGGATGCTTATCTTGAATCGATGGTTGAAAAGATGGAAGAGGTATCAAAAAATCTCAAGTTTTAAGATCTCTTATTAAAGTTAGGGTAACCTTTCCATCTTGGTTTTGCTGAACTTTAATGAGTTCAATGTTTGGTTTTACTTGAGGTGGTGGCATTTTCAAGGATCTAGTCCTTTGAAAGGGTAACATCTTTCCACTGAATTGATAATGGAATTACAATATTAGAATGAGATAAATCATTTTGTAAAAAGAGGGTTTCTCCTTATGGAGAACATACCTTGTTTTTTGATGTAAATGTAGATGACATTGCTTTATAATAGATTTTGTAAATCAAGACCACTGGAATTGATCCTTCCAGCATTTTGTAATTATGAGTCTTGATTTGTAACACAATGCTTTGTAAAACATCTTTGTCTTTCAAAGAAATTGTAATATTTGGAAAATAGTTGAAAGATACCAGACCATTACAAAGACTTGACTCTATAGTGCTCAACAATGAATCTTCACACTTAAGAAATTTGGCATCCTAGAGGACAACAAGTATAAAAGTTTTCAAACTCTCTTTTATAAGAGGTTTTATTTTAACTTGAACCAATCCAATATGGATGTATTTATATCATTTCTCACGATGGTTTCAAAAGGTTTTGGAAGTTAAACATCACTTTCTTCTGTTTTAATTGTAAAATCAGTTTTTATAAAAATAAGTTTTGATTTTTCATAAATATGATTTTTATGAATCTTAGAAATTTCCTAAACATCAATCTCGTTTTGAAAATTTTTTATAGTAATTTCTTCACTATTGATCTTTAAAGAGGAGGAAGAAGAAGAAAAAAAAAATAGGGAAAGACAGTTTTCAAAGATAAAAGAAGATGAATAGGAAGTTGTTCTACAAAAAAAGTAGGTTCATTTTTTTCAAAAGACTAGAAAGAGTGATATATTGCTTCCTATAATCCAAGGAGTTAAAGCAAGGAACACAAATGCCTCTAACATATGAATTGAAATTCTAATGCCTTCCAAGGCAAGAACACTCAGAAATAATAAAATAATGTTTAAAATTTTTAAAAAATATAAACTGATAGAACCAAATGAAGAACAAATATCTAATATAACTCTCTTCTCCCCACTAGACTGTGATACCAGTCTAAGGAAGACTTTTTTAAAAACCCACAAAACCTTATGCTAATATAAGTAAGCTCATTGTAACTTAAAACTTATAAAATTAAAAAAAAAAATCAATTATCCCGTAACTTAGACTTATATAGTCTAAGGAAACCTCTTGTAAAACCCTCAAAACCCAAAAAGGCCCAACCTACCTAAATTACCTAAAAAGGGTCACATAAAACCCAAAATCCATAGAACCTAAAAAGGCCTAGCTTACCTAAAAAATGGCCTAAACTCATCTTAAAACCTAAAAAAGCCTAGCTTGCTAAAAGAGAAAACGTCTTTAAGTGGAAAAACAGATTCCTCTAAAAGACCATCATCATAAGAAAATAAAACTACTTTAAGTGGAAAGCAAATTTCTCATTAACTCAAAAGGTTTCTTTTGATAAAGTGGATTCCATTTGTCTATCATTATGTTAGAAGAAGAAAAACAGCCAATGATAACTCCCACTTTAGAAAGCTCCTCAGGCCTTTATAAAAGGACTTTGAATCACAATTCTAAGGGTTGAATAGTCAAATTCTAAAGGTGTTCTAGTCCTTCATTGGTATTAGAGCCTAGGGGAGAAGAGTGAGTTATATCAAGTATTTGTTCTTTATTTACTTTTGTCATTTTAGATTTTCTTAAGGTTTTAAACATTATTTTATTGTTTTTGAGTATTCTTGTTTTAGAGGGCATTAGGATTTTAACCCGTTTGTTGAAGACATGTGTGTTCCCTACTTTAACTCCTTGGATTATAGGAAGTAATATATCACAGTTTCTAGTCTTTTGAAAAATTTAACTTAGTCTTTTGCAAAATGACTTCCTCTTCATCTTCTTCTACCTTTGAAAACCCTACTTTTTTATCTTCTTCTATTATGTTGTATCTTCTGTTTTAGTTTTTAAGAAACTAAGGGTAGAAAGCCAAATTTCTATGGTCATTAAGATCAAAGATATATTTGTTTTCATCTTTCGTATCTCGCTTGCTATTTTACATTCTTTGTTATTGTTATTACATATATGTATAATATAATATCTGTATTTACAATGTTTATTGAAAAATTTATATAGTCTATTTCTAATATTGATTTTTTTGATTATGTTGAAAAACAAAATCTTATTAATGAGTTTTATATGATGTTTCCTTCTGAACTAACAAATTTTCAAAAAAATATTAAAGGAGCACCTTCAAAAGTAATTCCTTGGATTAAACTAGATTAGTACACTCATATACCTTTTATTTATCTTGCATTTATGGACATTAACAAGGACATGAACACAAGAGCTAATATATAAAGACATATCTTCACATGTACATTTACATTTTTACCTTGTGACATCTTGTTCTACATCCTAACTAAAAAGATACATTAGTAATAACATCACATTTTAATCTACATCTAACATATTTATTAATTAATCTATATTTATAGCTAACATTTTATTATACAGATGGATAAAGCATTAAGAAAAATTTTCTATACATAATTTGAAAACATTGCCCTACCAATCTTGCCAAAAGGCCACAAACAAAAATTCTATCCTTGGCCTCCAAGAAATCTTAATTAGTGTGACGAAGCACTTATTGATGCAATCTAGACCTATAGTCATTAGACCCAAAAAATTATCAAGGTTGTAACGTCATTGCTGAACATCTTTCTTCAAAATATCTTTCGCAGGACTAATGTTATTGCAATCACTATACAACTCTTATAAGACATTTTAGAAATATAATAGAAAAATTAGAAATTGTTGAGCAGACATTGCAGGTTCGTAACATAGAAATAAAAGATTTCTAGAAGAGATTAGATAAGGCAAAGAGTAGTTGGCAATCCATAACATTTTTATTACACAAGTTTAACAAAGGAAAAGGAAAGATGAGTGAATTCTAGCTGGACATTACATCTTCATATAATAAAAGGCTAGCAAAGAACTTAGTCACTCTAAGTCTAAAATTTTTATATTCCTTTCAAAACACTATCTTAATGATGTTTTTCTTTAAAAGGATATACCTTGAAAAATTCCTACAGGAGATCTAAGACATGATAATCTTTAACATCAACAATTCAATAACAGAATCCAAAAGATCCAACAATTTCTTAGGAGTATCATGACTAGTAAAATCTCAATACCGAAAATAGTGATTTCTACATATTACATCTAGGACAATTCAAGGATATGCATAAAAAGATGCAAGATTGGTTATGATCAAGATTGTTATGCTTGTTAAATTTTTTTCAGCATGCACAAAGTACATATACATATGAAAAAAATTAGGTCCACATAACTAATACATTTATATAGATATTATTGGATTATGGATTTATAAGTGAAATTCTTTTCCTTGAAATCCAACACATCGAAACATTTGGAAGAAAATTGGTGGTTACAACACTGAACTTGATGAGCTAAAGACCAAACACTGAAGTACTTATCAATGTCGAATCAACTCCTCTAGAAATGGTTAAAAGCACTCTTATTTTAGCTCAACATCATTTTTACGTCAAACATGAGGAAGGGATTATAGATGAATCTCATCAACCTTAGGAGACAGCTATCACATTATCTGAACAAATCAAGGTCATCAGAGTCTACATCAATAATCGACAGTATTACTGGAATGGTTATCTAGAATATAATCTTTATGCTTATAAAATCCAAAGTATTTTTTGTAAAAATTGCTTTCTTTTATGTTCACCTACCATTTTACACGGCACACTTAAAGAAGAAATGAGACAATCTGAGACATTGGTGAAAGGAATCTTAGACCATGCATACTTAGAAGGATTTGATCCATGGGAAGAAGATCCTAAGCTAAAAAATAAAGACTATCATAACCTTGAAACTGTAATGAGAGATGAAAGTGTAGACAATGTCATGAAAGAATAAATTTTTTATTTCTTTTGAAAAAAAAAAAACAAAAACTCCTCTTAAGACCAAAACCATCATAGATCCTTTATAGCCTTCTTCAAAACCTAATGCCCAGACAAAACCTGTAAAACCAAAATTGTTGTTCCCACAACCTTATATGGGTTATAATTGTTGTCAACTAGGTTTAAGTATGCAAGAAAGTAAAGCCACATGGAAGGGCAAGAAGGTAAAATCACGTGGAAGAGTAAGAAAGTAAATCCGCCGCATAAGGGCAAGAACATAAATCCGTCATGCAAGCCCTATTAAGGTTTTATAGAAGAGAGTATATAAAGACCTTGGAAGACAAAACTAGGGCAAGGCCAACATCATTGAATATACGGCAAAATACAAAAATGTGTGGATGACCAAATAGAGAAAACAAAAAAACACAGCATATGACCAAAGCATGCCGACGACAAGTGAACGATAGAATATAGGACGACAAAATAGAAAAGAAGCAGTCATCGTGAACAATGTAGTCATTGAGTGAACAATAGCCGCACAGTGAAGCCATTGAACGAAAAGAGAGAAAACACTTGGAAAAGAGAAAAAAGAAGTCGTCGATGGGAAGAGAGAGAAGATGAATTAGTCGTTGGACGAAGGAGAGAAAAAAAAAAAAGGAGAAGAGGAGAGGTTGGCTATCGGAAATAGGAGAGCTCGACTGCTGGGTTGAACGAAGAACAGGAGCCCGTCAAGAGAGAGAAAGAGAGATAACGGCCAAAAATTAGAAAAGGGGAGTGACGACAGAATGTCACGGAAGAGAGAGAACCGTAAAAAAGGGACCATTAACAGAAAAGAGAGAGAAACCCGTGCTTGACAACAGACCACCAGCACACCAACAGTTAGCGAGGAAATGACATGGCAAGAGAGAGAAACGGGTAAGACGAGACCAGATCAGAAACCAGGGAGACCAAATTAGAGTTAGAACGGGTGAGACGAGACCAGATTAGGAACGGGTGAGACTAGATTTGAGATGAAATGGATGGACAAAGGGAGAGAAATTCGGCGATAAGAGAGAGAGAGAAACGGACAGTGAGATCGTGAGACAAGGAGACGGGTGAGACCATAAGACGATGAAATTAGAGGTTGTGCGGAACAATGTAGAGAAGAAATTCGACGAAGCATTGAAAGAACTCAACGTATTTCCAAATTTCTTCAAGAGAAGTTAGAGAGCGTTGCGGTGAACTTCTAAGTGGCAATAGAGTAGCCTTTCAATTCAATAGAAGCAAGACAAGCTAAAAGAATGGTAGACATAGTAAGTGACACTCTTTGTATTGTACTTGCTTAGTAATTGCAATATTGAAAAGAGCAGAAAATTAAGACATCCATTGTAACTGAAATTCTCAAGTATAATAGATAGTCTCAGTAAAAGAGAGTCCCTACCACCGTGGATGTATGTCACAGTGACCGAATCACGTCAATCTCGTGTGTCCTTAATTTGCTTTACATTCTGTGATTTGAATTGAGTTGTGAACGCAGCTAAAGTATCAGCCAACCCATAACCTAACGAATACCTAAACAAGAACATCCGAATTATCTATTAGGCAAGGTGTCTAAAAGATGACTTTGAGGACTATTGTGATTAGCAGGTAGCAATAAATCTACCTTAGCTGAGTCTGAGAAAGAATTTGCTTTTAAGAAGAAGTTGAAGTTGTTTACTTTCCTGCAAATTGCGAATTGTAGTGATACTGATTCACCCCTCTCTCAGTATCACAAACTAGTAGATCCTAGGGAGAAGTCAGGAACTTCAATTGGTATTAGAGCACAGGTTTATCAATTTGAAGCTTAACAACTTAGTGTACTAGTTTGAAGGGATCTAGAAGTTTGACTTGTTCAGCATACTGAGAAATGGAAGCCGGTACTAGAACTAGCACCACTTACATCAAGAAGGTTCTAATCTTCAATGGAACTAACTACCATATGTGGAGAGCAAGAATGCAAGTGATATTTGCAACCATGGGTATGAACATGGTGAATGCATACAAGAGGGTTTTGTGGCTTCGAAAGAAAGTAAAGACCTAACCCCAGAGGAGTTAAAGCAGTTTGAGATAAATAAGAAGGCCTCAAACAACGTCATCATTTTAGCATTGATAGATATTGAGTATGCTAAAGTTATGAACTAAAAATCTACTAAGGAGATATGAGACAGATTGCAAAAAATCTATAAAGGTGATGACAGAATAAAGGAGGCTAAGCTTCAAGTGTTCAAGGAGAGATATAAATTCTTAGAATGCAAAAAAAATGAGACAGTCCAAAAGTTCTTCACTAAGATTATTGATGCTATAAACGACCTTAGAAGTCATGGGAAGAACAAGGACTCATCGATTGTGAAGAAAATTTTGAAAATTCTGCCTAAGAGGTTTGCTTCAAAGGTAGTAGCCATAGAGGAGAGTAGAGATCTCAATTCTATATCTCTGCATGATCTCCAGTGCAATCTCATTGCATATGAGATAAGGATAAAATCAACTGAAAGCTCTGTAACAACGAAGGTATTAAAGGAGGCAGCTTTCAAAACTATGAAGCACTTGAAGATAAAAGAAGAGGAAGAATCATGCAGTGAGGATGATGATGATGATGATGATGAGGAAGAAAGTGAAGGTGAAGTATTGACTTACTTTATAAGGAAATTCAAAAAGGGGGTCTAAGAAGGGAAAAGGACAGTTATCCTTGAGATGTTATCGTTGTGGACAGATTTAACACTTTGCTTCTCAGTGCAAGGTAAAACTAGATGATGAAGATGAGGATGGTGATGATGAGCATAATTCAAGATGGAGAAGATCATCATTCAAATCAAAGAAGTCCACTAAGAAAATTGCTAACCCACAAAAGAAGAAGAGAGACTCATTCAAGAGTTATGTGAGTCAGACAAAAGAAGCTGATGAGGAAGAAGATAAAGACTCATCAAATGAGCATGTCTTTATGGCATTAGCTCAAGGTGGTAGTTCAACCTCTGAAAAGGAAGGGGAGGTTAATGAAGAAGAACTAGATCTTGAAACTGAGTTGGAAGCAACTTCAAAGGAGATAATTAGAAGGGGTATAACTATAAAAAATTTGGAAGTTCACATAAAACAAGTTGAAGCAAAGTCTAACAAAGTTGAAAGTCAAAATGATGAAATAAAGGTTGAACATATTGACTTGAAGAACAAATCAAAATATGTGATGATCTTACAATAGAGCCTGGCTCAAAGACTTCAACAATTGAACAAATAGAGATAAAGTTGCTGAGACTTTAGCAACAACTCAAAAAGAGTGAGGATAAATTGCAGAAGTTTGAAGTAGTAGGATAAACAAGCTCTACAAGAGAAAAGAAGGATGATACTTTGCCACAGAAGTTGAAAGAGAAGCCTGTAACTTAGGTGAAGATAACTGAAAAAGAGAAAATAGTTATCAAACCAAAGCTAGGGCAAAAAATGATGTATGTGGTTAAAGAGCAACAGCCCATAGCTGCTACATCTCAGAAAGAAAAGAAAGTCAGCCAGCAGAGGGCTACGGCTGAACAGAAGAAGGAGAAAAGGGTGACTAAAATGAAATTCACACAAGCAAAGAAGTCAGTTACTTTGCCTACACAGCAAGTGATGAATAGAAGAAGATAAGCTGTGAGTAGACCCAAGAAGAGGCAGTTTCAAGGTCACTGTCTTTATTGTGGAGCTTGGAATCATAAGGCGAGTAACTGCTGGTAGAGAAGGCCAATATATGTCTCTAACTCGAGAAGATCCAATGCTATATACAGAGGAAGATAATACAAAATTCAGAGTAAAACACCTATTGTGAATTCTTGCATATACTATAAAAAGCGAGGAAATACTAACAAGGAGTATAGGTGAAAGTCCAAACTAATGGCTTCAAAGAACAAGTTTGCTATATTGGAAGACTTGGAGCAGTGTGAAAGGTGTGGATAGGATAGTCATAATGCCAAGAGATGTATGACACTTTTCCTTAAGCAAGAGAAGGCACAGTGAAAACAAGTGGTGCAGTCAAAGTTGATAAAAAGGAGAAAGCTATCTTCCAACCAGTTCAAAAGAAGGAATATAAAGCAAAAAGGGAAATGACTAATATAGCTAAAATTGCATTGAAGGCTAATTGCAAGGATAAGCAGTGGATCCTTGATAGTAGATGCACTTCGCATATGACAGGAGATAAGAGCAAATTGTCAATGATGATTCACTCAACATCAGTGGTCTGAGGTCAATGAATATTAGAAAAGGAAAGCTGAAAGATGTTCTGCATATTAAAGGATTCATATATAATCTAGCATCTGTCAGCCAACTATGCAACAATGACCACAAAGTGATATTCATAAAAACATATTTCCAGGTAAAGAGTAAAGAAGGCAATATTGTTGTAGCTGGGAAGAGAACAACTAGAAATTTATATGCAATTGATGAGAATAAGACAAATAGCTGTTTACTCACTAAAGAAGTAGAAAATAAAGTCTGACATAGGAGGCTGTGACACTTATCACATAAGAACATGAGGAAGCTAACCACTATTCATGCTATCAGAACCATTCTTGACCTTAAGAGAGAGAGAGAATATGTTTGCTCAGCATGCTCTAAAGGAAAACATGTCAAAAAGTAGTACAAGAGCAAAGAGTTCAATTCTGAAGTAGTGCTTGACATTGTACATACTAATTTGTGTGGACCAATGAGAACAAAAGGGTTTTGAAGATTATTCAAGAAGGACCTGCCTTATGCACTTCAAACACAAGTTAGAAGTTTTGAATTGCTTCAAGAGATACAGAAGATTGGCTAAAACTGAGAGTGGAAGGAAGATAAAAGTATTGAGGTCAGATCAAGGCACTGAATTTGCAAATAAAGCTTTTGAAGATTATCTTGAGAAGTATGAAATTCATCATCAAATGGCAGCAGTAAGAATACCTCAATAGAATGAGGTGATAAAGAGGAAAAATAGAGCTATGGTTGAAATGACGAGAACTCTACTGTTGGAATCCAAACTTCACACAAGATTTTGGACAAAAGCAACATTTACAGTCGTACATCTACTAAACAGAGTATTACTATAGCTCAATACTAATAAGACTTCATATGAGCTATGAAGTGGGAATAAGACAACAACCAAGTATCTCAGAGTCTTTGGCAGCCCATGTTTTGTGAAGAACAAGGAGCAAAACTTGGAAAAATTCAACACTAGGTTTGATGAAGGCATCTTTGTGGGATATTCAGAAAAGACAAAAGGTTACAGAGTTTTCCTGTATAAACTGGGAAAAGTGATTATTTCCAGTGATGTGAGATTAAATAAGAACTGGAAAACAATGCAGAATGGAGAAGTTGAGGACAATAAAGAAGATGACTTCAATGTAGATGAAAAATCAAACCAACCTAAAGAAAAGGAACAAGAAGTTCAAACTCGGAGAAGAGTGAGTCTGAAGATAAAGAAAGGGATCCTCTTGCAACTAAGACGGTGCAAGAAAGAAAACCAAAGAAAATGTGGACCAGTGCTCATCAAGAAAATCAAATCATAGATGACCCATTAGCAAGAGTTACAACAAGAAGAAGAATTGTGAGAGCTATTGCTTTACTCTCACAAGTTGAACCTAAATCTATTGAAGAGTCTACACAACATCTAACTAAATCCCTGTCCACAGAGCTGTTTGAAAAGTACAAAATGAGTTTGTTTGTGCGAATGCCTACCCAAGCTTGAAAATCAAGTGAATCCTCTATCTCTACTTTACGAGTTTTTTAGATTTGTAATTGGTTGGCAAAGGGGGAGAAAAGCAACAGTGTAGGGAGAGTTGCTAAGAAAGGGGGGAGTGCATATCTCAGAGGAGTTGAAATTGCTACATAATGACTTTTGTTATGAGTGTTGCCAACAATTACAAAGGGTGAGATTGTTCCCACAGCCTTGTATGAGTTATAATTGTTATCAACTAGGTTTAAGTGTGCAAGAAAGTAAAGCCACATGGAAGGGCAAGAAAGTAAATTCACATGAAAAGGCAAGAAGGTAAAGCCACATGTAAGGGCTAGAAAGTAAATTCGCCGCATAAGGGCAAAAATGTAAATCTGCCACATAAGTCCTATTAAGGTTTTATGGAAGAAAGTATATAAAGACCTTAGAAGACAAAACTAAGGCAAGGCCAATACAACTAAATATACAGCAAAATACAAAAGTGTGTGGACGGCCAAATAAAGAAAATAGAAAAACACAACATATGGTCAAAGTACACCGACGGCAAGCGAACGGCAAAATAGGGGACGACAAAATAGAAAAGAAGCAGCCATCATGAACAGTATAGCCATTGAGTGAACAATATCTGGACAGTGAAGTTGTCGGACGAAGAGAGAGAAAAGAAGCCATTAATAGTAAAAGAGAGAAAACAAAGTAGCCATTGAACGAAGGAGAGAAAAAAAAAGGGAGAAGAGGAGAGGTCAACTATCAAAAATAGGAGAGGTCAACGGTCAAGCTAAACAAAGAACAGGAGCCCATCGAAAGAGAGAAAGAGAGATGATGGCCAAAAATCAGAAAAGGGGAGCAATAGCAGAACATCACGGAAGAGAGAGAACCGTCGTAAAGGGACCGTCGACAGAAAAGAGAGAGAAAGTTATGTGTAACGACCAACCACTGGCACACCAACGGTCGGGGAGGAAACAACACGACAAGAGAGAGAAATGGGTAACACGAGACCAAATCGAGAATCAGGGAGACCAAATCCGAGTTAGAATGGGTGAGATAAGACCACATCAAAAACGGGTGAGACCAGATCCGAGCTGAAACGGGTGGACAAAGAGAGAGACCGTGAGATAGTGAAAGCAGGGGTTGTGTGAAATAACGTAGAGAAGAAATTTGATGAAGCATTGAAAGAACTCAACGTATTTTCAAATTTCTTCAAGAGAGGCTAGAGAGCATTGTGGTGAATTTCTAAGTAGCAGTGGAGCAACCTTTCAATTCAACAAAGGTAAGCCAAGTTAGAAGAAGGGTAAATATAGTAAATAATACTCTTTGTATTGTACTTGCTTAGTAATTGCAATATTGAAAAGAGCAGAAAATTAAGACATCCATTGTAACTAAAATTCTCAAGTATAGTGGATAGTCTCGATAAGGGAGAGTCCCTACTACCGTGGATGTACGTCATGTTGACGGAACCACGTAAATCTCGTGTGTCCTTAATTTGCTTTACATTTTGTGTTTTGAATTGAGTTGTGAATGCAGCTAAAGTATCAGCCAACCCATAACCTAACAAAGACCTAAATAAAAACATCCGAATTATTTATTAGGCAAAGTGTCAGAAATGTGACTTTGGGAACTATTGTGATTAGTAGGTAACAATAAATCTACCTTAATCGAGTGTCAGAAAGAGTTTACTTTTTAAAAAAGGTTGAAGTTGTTCACTTACCTGCGAATTGTGAATTGTGGTGATATTGATTCACCTCCTCTCAGTATTACAAACTAGTAGATCTTAGGAAAAAGTCGGGAACTTTAAAAACTTAGACTAACATAGTTTAAGAAAGATTCTTCTAAAACTCACCAAAACATGAGCTAACATAAAATCCATAAAATCCTAAAAACCAATTATCCAATAACTTGGACTTAAATAATATAAGGAAATCTCTTGTAAAACCCACAAAACCTAAAAAAGCTGAGCCTACCCAAAAAAAAAAAAAAAGGACCACACAAAACCTAAAAATCCATAAAATTTTGAACTAAAAATCTTCCAAAAAGGGCCAAGCCCATCTCAAAACCCCAATAAGGCCTAACTTACCCAAAAAAAAGGGCCCAAGCCCATCTTAAAACCTAAAAAGGCCCAACTTACTTTAAAATCCAATAAAGTTGAGAAAATGACAAAACTCCTTTTGATAGAAAAGTAGATTCTCACTAAAGGACCATTATTATAAAAACAAAAACAATTTCTTTCGGTAAAAAAGCATATTATCTCTTAAGAATTATCATTATAAAAAGACAAAACTACTTTAGGTAGAAAGCAAATTCCCTATCATTTCAAAAAGCGTTTTTTGATAAAATAAATTCCACTTATCTGTCACTATATTATAAGTAGACAAAACAACCAATGATAACTCCCACTCCACAAAACTCCTCAAGATTCTATAAAAGGAGTATTCAAAAAAAAGGAAGGCATCTAACTTAAATCCTTAGTATCCTAAAACCAATTGGTTTTTAGGAGCATTTAATTCTTTGTATCTATTTGGGTTTTCCATTTAACTTAAAACCCAAAACTATCTATCCCTTAGAAAACATCTCTTTTTGTGTATATCTCTCTCTCTATGTAAACTATTCTTGTAAAATATCTTTTAACAGTTCAATAAAATTTCTTTCTTTACTCTGTGCTTGTCTTCTCTCTAGTATTTTGTGTCTCATGCTCTCTCATAACTTTTATCTATGCATGTTATAATCTAGATTCCTTCAGTATGTATATATATATATATTAAGATTAAATCTCTAACTAGCTTGAGGAATATAAGTGTTTGACATATTAATTCAATTAAGAATTTATGGGTAATTATACAATAATTGACATTGGTTTTTAGGTGCATACAAAAATAATATTTAACATGACTCAATTGTTTTTATACCAATTACAATCTTTCAATTAACTTAATATCCAAAACTCATATAAAGTATATATATGCCTTATTGACTTAATCAAACTTTAAATGTATTTAACAAAATTTATATTAGTTTTTTGTTTTGAAAAATTTATAAGACAAAGTTAGTTGATAAAAATTATTGAAATTATGTTTGTATCCTATAAATTTTCTAAGTTAATACAATAGATATTATACTACACTATAAATTCTTTAAAAGTTAAAAATTTAATTCATTTATTTAGAACACCAAACATAAAAATTCAATTCATTGAAAAGTACAAAGGAAAACCAAAAATATTTCATATTTAATATTTTAACATAAGCATACCAACAAGTTATAACTTTCTTTTTTATCTATATAATATTATCAATTTTCTTCAAAACATATGTAAGTATAAATTACCATTCGGGTGTACAAAAAAAAAAAAGCCTTAATTAATCATCTTCATTATAGATGCAAAAGAAGATAATCTTATTATTGATCATTTTCATAAGATAACATAATCCAAAAGGGCATATGTCCTTTCTTAGCTTATTTTAAGTGTTAAGAAAGAGATTTGGTCCTTATTTTATTCTTTGAAATCATTTTAATATGTAGATTTTTTTTCTAAGCAATTAAACCATCTTGAATTCATTCATCCAAAATCATTACATAAGATTTACTAGAGTTATAAAGGGGGGTTACCCACCAAATCTAGCTTGCTTTACTACCTAATTCAATTCCAAGTTGTATAGTAACTAATTTTCAAGCATTTTCACTTATTACAATTGTTCAATCTATTAAGAGAATCATTTACAAATGGATTTATTTCTTAAAGCAATTTTCTCTTCTTTGCAAAAATGGCTTAGTGAACTAAAAGTGAATTTATCTAAATCTTAATTTAAGGCTAGCCAAGCCTTATCGCCAAATAAGTCATGTCCATTGTAGCCTAAGTTATTACCATTAACCTTAATTCCTCCTTTTCCCTCACAACTCTTCTTTCCTTAACTATTGTGCTTGTTGTCCTTGTTTTGAGATCATAAGAAGCATCACAATCAATCTTAAGAGCCCCTAAAATTGGTGGAAATCCCCTTAGATTCTTACTACTATTATTAATGGATTTGGTTAGACTTGTTCATATAAAGCTATATTCCTTGACTTTCATATATGCTAACATGTTTTTGTAACAAATTTGAGATAAAGTAGTTGCCCTTTAATGTTAGGAACTCCGTAACTTCCTCCCATTAAACCTAAAAAGATGGAGACCTTATTGTATTGCATTATCACAAGAGAAGAGGAAGTGTTCTTTGGTTTCCTCCCTATTATAACAAATAAGGCAATCTCAATTACTAATTACAATTTTTCAAAACAAATTTACTTATGTAAGAGGCACACCTTGTATTGTTCTCCAAATGCAATTCTTAATCTTAAATGGTGTCTTAAGTCCTAAAAAACTCTTTTCCACGTACCCAAATTGGCTTAAATTAACATTCACACTTAAGAAGCTTGGCATTCCTTTTATGATCTTAAAAGTGATACCCCATTTCTAAAGTAATTTCCTATTTTCGTATAATGCCAAATAAGTGAATATGTTTATGGCTTTTAACTCAAAAGAATTTCCACAATGGCATTAACCTCATATGGATTGAAAATGCTTAGTCATTTTCTTCAATCCCATGCTCTACAATTGGGAAAAAAAAAATATACTACTAAAAAAATATTCATATGATGTAGAGGTTGTGTTTAGACATTGAAATTGGGCAATAATGTAAATTAACTAAAAACGATATTAGGTTTGAAGTGTGCTATATATTATCCTTGAAGACAATTCCTGATCTCACAAACAAATTGTTCTAGTGTAATAAATTATAACAACCTTCATCTCAAAATACAACAAATCTTCTTACTAATGTTTACTTTAAATAATAAGATAATGGAAACAACTTAATCTTTGATGCTTAACACAATAGTGAGATATTGATTGTTATGAATGTTATCTATTATCTTTTAAGAATAAAAGGAAGAGACTAATTTATATTAGTCATGACTTAGTAACTTATAAAGTAAAATAATACCAAACATAAATTCTAATATTAATAAATGATTAGTGTTATTATAATTCATAATAATTAGTAACAAACACAAAATAATTAGTTCAATATTCATAAAATGATTAATCCAACAATCATAGAATGGTTACTTGACCAATTAAAAAAACATAGTAATTAGTTTTTGAAAATATATTAATTTACAACAATCTTCTGCCATCTTAAAAGACTAATTCTATTGAATTAATCAATAAAAATATAAAACATCATCTTCAATGTTTTTCAAATTATAAACCAAAGATTAAGACATAAAAGTTGTGATATTTTAAGGTATGATGAAATAAAAAATTCTATGAATTATAATTTTTTTAATGAATAATAGTGAGCTTGCCCTTATGTTATATTTTTTTAAGATTATACTGTTTAACATAGTCGAGTGCTATTAGGTCATGTGCACGCTTATCATATGAAAGTTCTAGAAATCTTGCCTTTGATCTTATAGAAGTAGCCTTACTTCACTCTCATATAGTTAAATCTTTCAAGTGTGCATTCTAATAATACAACATTAATAAGGGTTATAGAATTCATTAAGAATATAGCATAATTTTGAAATCATTGCACTATTTAAACCATAAAAAAGGAGTTACTAATTATGATAGTGTATTTAAGGTTCATCAGTAACTTGTTATTACCTATATGAACTTATTTCAAAGGATTTTCGATTACATAAGATAGGTTTCTATAACTCTTAGACTACACTTTAAAGGTAGTAGTTGTATTTACCTTGATGTAATTTGTAATAACTTTCTACTTAGTAATTTAGCTAAAGGATCATCTTAATTCAACTCAGACTATACAAAATCGATTAATCACTCCATCACGTAGTGTCACACGCTACGTCATTTTACCCAAATTGAACTATTGAAAAAACTTATTCTTCATAATTCTAGAACTAGATGAAAGCTTCTAGAATCTTGTAGATAATTCCCTTATCTTCTTGTAAAGTGTAAAATTATGTAAAATACTCTAGAAAGAAAATAGTAATCATTAGATTGAATAGATCCTAGTCATTCATTAAGGAGGTGGATGACTATAACCTTAGGGACCTCATTTGTAGATCACTCAAGCAATAGTGAATTTGTATTCTTAAAGCAATATAATATTCTTCAAGTTCTCCATATCTCTTGCCTACTTTGTGTACTTCTTTCTATCATATGCTAGTAGCATTCTAACTCTTGGAGAAGGTTGAACTAGCATTTGAGTCAAATGAATTACTAGTGTCGCGCAGGTTGTTGGTTGATCAAAGCCAAGTCCATGACAAGTAGTATCAGAGCACGGTTTCTACAAGTAACAAGCACACTTTGTTTGGTAAGGATGTCTAGTCCTTGTAGTGAGATTACCCACGTAGTTGAGGAAGCGAAGAAACAACCAAAAAGATGGAAATCAAGGTCGAGGGATGTCTTGGAAGACACTAATGCAAGGCTCGCAAAAGTTAAGTTTGTCATGGCTGATGGGCAGGAGAAGTTTGAGGTTGTAGACCAACGCATTGACGAACTCGAGAAAAATAGTGAAGAGCTTCGTAAGGAGATGCAAGGTGCCTTAAACCAAGTCTTATCAAGGTGTTTAGACTAAGTGAGGACTTTGGAAGAGACCTTTTATTGTGAGGTTATGACATTGAAGGAAGAGCTTAAAAGAGTCTCTAACGAGTTAAATGAGACCAAAGATGAGCTAGTCCTTTGCAAAAAGGCAATTGCTCAAGGTGGAAGCATTGTCTTGCCAACGGTAATTGGCTTCTTCAAAGGAAGATGTTCTAATACCCAAGGCATATAATAGGTCAAAGAATGCAAAGGAGGTTGATAACTTTTTATGGAACTTAGAGTAATATTTTAAAGCACTTGGTGTCACAAAGGATGCCAAAAAGATTGATAATGTCGCTTTATATGTCATGGATACCGCAATGGTATGGTGGAGAAGGAGGTATAATGATATCGAAGGGGTACTTGCATCATCAACACATGGGATGAGTTTAAGAAAGAACTCAAATGGCAATTCTATCCAGAGAATGTCGAGGAAAAGGCGAGAGCGAAACTAAGACATCTTCAACAAAAGGGGAACATACAAGAGTATGTGAATGAATTCTCCAAAATATTGTTGAAAATTCTTGATTATCTCGACAATGAAGCATTCTTTGCATTTAAAGATGACTTACAAAATTGGGCAAAGATAAAGATCCAAAGACATGGTGTTCAAGATCTTACCACTGCTATTTCTATTGTCGAGTCGCTAATAGAGTTAAAGAAGTCCAAAAAGCCCAAGTCTCATACGGACAAGGATGGCAAAGGAAAGAGTGAGGGAGATAGTTCCTCGAACAAAGGATGTTTTCATAAGTTTAATAGGCCTAAGGAAGGGAAGAACACCAAGGAGGGTCAAAGCAGTGATAAGACCCCTTTCAAATGCTACTTTTGTGATGGACCACACAAGGCATGGGATTGCCTGAAGAAGGCCATGCTTTCTACCATAATTAAAGAAAGGGAGGAACAGCAGCAACGTGAAGAGACAAGGATGGAATTCTTGCAAACCCTCAATGTCATCAAAGCCAAGGTTGAAGTGCCTAAGACCGAGAAAAGATGACGATTATCCGTGGAAGCAAAGGTGAGTAACCAAGTGGTTAAAGCTTTAGTGGATATCAGAACTTCTAACAAGTTCCTTTAAGAGGAGGAAACAGGCCAATTGGGCATCAAATACAACAAGGACGAGGATAGCTCAAGGTAATGAATTCAAAGCCAAAGTCAATTTTTGACATTGCTTATGATGTGGCCTTATAGACTTTTCTATTGTACCAATGGATGAACATCCAATTATACTTGTATGGAATTTATGGACCATGTTAAGGTCGTGCCTATTCTTTTTGCCAATACATTGTGTATCTTAGAGGAAGGCAACACTTGTATGGTACTTTTAGCTAGGACAATCAGCCTTCAATCTAGGCAAATTTCAATTATGCAACTTTGTAAAGTAGTAAAAAAGGTGCAACCTACCTTTCTTGTATCCTTGAAAGATGGAAAGGATACTTCCTCATCAAAGGTTCTACCCAAGAACATTTCTCACGTCCTGGAGGAGTTTAAGGATGTTATATTTCTCGAATTGCCTAAAAAGCTCTCACCTAAACTTAAGGTGGACCACAAGATAGAGTTAGTCCCTAATGCAAGACCACCTGCTACAGTGCCTTACCGAATGGCACCTCCTAAGTTAAAGGAACTTAGGAGGTAACTTAAAGAGCTATTAGATGTGAGTTATATTTAACCGTCAAAGGCTCCATATGGTGCACCTGTGCTTTTCCAAAAGAAGCACGATGGGTCACTTCAGTTGTGCATCAACTATTAGGCACTCAATAAAATAATCATGAAGAATAAGTATCTTATTCCATTAATAGCTGATTTGTTCAATTAGCTAGATGAAGCGCAGTAGTTCACAAAGCTGGATTTGAAATCAGGATACTACCAAATGAGAATTATAGAAGGAGATGAGCTAAAAACTACTTGTGTCATGAGGTACAGCTCTTTTGAATTCTTAATTATGCCATATGGAGTTACTAATGCCCGTGTCACATTCTGCACTCTTATGAATAGAGTCTTCGAATCGTTTTAGGATAAATTTATCATAATATATTTGAATGATATTATTGTCTATAGTAAGACACTAGATGAGCATATTGAGCATTTACGACAAGTTTTTTAAGTACTAAAAAAACATGAGTTGTATGTGAAGAGGGAGAAATGTGTCTTTACTCAGTAAGAGGTCACATTCTTAAGGCACATCGTCGGCAGAGGCAAACTATAGTTGGATAAATCCAAGGTGCAAGTCATCCATAACTGGGAGCCACCAAAGAAGGTAACTGAGTTACGATCCTTTTTAAGCCTTATAAACTATTAGGGAAGATTTATAAAGGGCTACTCTTCTATTGCAACTCCACTCATTGATTTATCGAAGAAGAATAGAATATAGAGTTGGGATGCTAGATACCAAAGAGCATTTGAGCTGCTTAAGCAAGCATTAGCTGACGAGCCAGTGTTAGCTCTTTCCAACCACACCAAACCCTATGAGGTACATAATGATGCCTTTGATTTTGCAATCGATGGTATTTTAATGCAAAAGGGGCATCCCATTACGTATGAGAGCCGTAAGTTGAATGAAACTGAGCATCATTATACTGTCCAAAAGAAAGAGATTACTACAATGATGCATTACCTACAAACTTGAAGGTATTATTTGTTAAGATCCAAGTTTGTTGTAAAAATGGATAACATTGCCACAAGTTACTTCCTCAATCAAAAGAAGTTAATGTCAAAGCAAGTCAGGTGACAAGCTTTCTTGGTAGAATTCGACTTTGTGATGGAATATAAGTCGAGTAAGGCTAATTTGTTGGCTGATGCATTGAGTAGAAAGGTTGAACTAGCTACCATCACAAGTTTGAACTTTCCTTTGGTAGAACAAGTAAAGGAAGGATTGGAGCATGACCCACAAGAGTTTGAGAGAATTGGCAAGTAGTGGAAAAATATGTCAAATTTGGCTTAAAGATGGGTTACTCACTATCAAAAGCAATTGAGTTTATGTGCCAAAGTAGAAAGGATTGAGGAAGGCGATTATTAAGAAGTGTCAAGACTCAAAATGGGCAAGACATCCGGGTATACACCGTACATTAGCACTTGTAGAGCGAGCATATTATTGGCCACAAATGTAGGATGACGTTGAGCTCTACGTGAGGATTTGTCTTGTATGTCAATAAGATAAGGTGAAGCAACACCAACCATCGGAATTGTTGGAGCCCCTACTTATTCCGAATAGACCATGGGAGAGTGTTTCAATAGATTTCATCACTTGTCTACTGAAATTGGATGGATGTACTAATATCATGGTAATGGTAGAATAATTTAACAAGTATGGTGTGTTTATCCCTGTACCCTCAAAGTTTATAACTGAAGATGAAGCACACCTATTTTTCAAGTATATGGTGAAATACTGGG
>JAHLGO010021096.1:4633360-4720187 GCA_020615895.1 Ceriops decandra | reverse complement strand
AATAAGTGTAAAGATAAGGGCATACCTGCGAGATAATGCATTAGCTACCACATTTTCCTTACCTTGTTTATATTTGATGATGTAAAGATAGGTCTCAATGTATTCAATCAACTTGGCATATCTTTTGTTCAACTTTCCTTGTCCCTTCAAGTGCTTCAAAGATTCACGGTCAATATGGATGACAAACTCCTTGGGCCAAAGGTAATGTTGCCATGTCTCCAAAGCTCATACCAATGCATACATCTCTTTATCATAAATAGCATAATTAAGGCTTTCTCCAATTAGTTTTTCACTAAAGTAAGCAATTAGAAGCCTTTCCTACATTAAAACAGCTCTAATGCCAATACCCGAAGCATCACACTTAATGTCAAATGTTTTTGCAAAGTTAGGTAAAGCAAGTAAGGGTGCAGAACTTAATTTTTCCTTGATGCAATTAAAAGCCTTGTCTTGGTCACTACCCCACCTAAAACTCATGTCCTTTTTTATAAGCTTAGTGAGCGATACAGTAATGGTGCTAAAGTCCTTAACAAAGCATTTATAAAAACTAGCTAGACCATGAAAGTTACGCACATCACTAATTGACTTAGGTGTAGGCCAATCTTGAATTGCTTTAACTTTTTCCTCGTCAACCTCAACACCTTTAGCACTAACAACATAGCCAAGAAATGTGATCTAATTAGTACAAAAGGAACATTTTTCAAAACGTAAAACACTTAAAATAAAACATAAATGATCAAGATGTTCTTTTAGGGTTTTACAATAGACCAAAATATAATCAAAATACATAACTACAAATTTACCAATGAATGTACACAAAACATGATTCATTAGTTGCATAAAAGTGCTTCGTACATTAGTGAGACCAAATGGCATAACAAGCCATTCATACAAGCCATACTTAGTTTTGAAAGTTGTTTTCCACTCGTCTCTCTCTCTCATCCTAATCTAATGATATCCACTTTTCAAATCAATCTTAAAAAAGACACATGAACTATGCAATTCATCCAACATGTCATCTAATCAAGGTATGGGGTACTTTATAGTGATTTTGTTCATTGCTTGACAATAAACACACATCCTCCAAGTCCCATCTTTTTTAGGTACAAGTAGGATAGGAATAGCACACAAACTCAGACTTTCCCTCACATATCCTTTGGAAATAAGCTCCTCAATTTGCCTTTAAAGCTCCTTTGGCTCCTCAAGATTACTCTTATATGCTAGCTGGTTAGGGATGGATGTACCTAGGATGAAATCAATTTGATGCTTAATTCCTCTATTAGGTGGCAATCCACTTGGGACATCATCAGGGAATACGTCTTCAAATTCTTGCAATAGAGCAACAACACCACTAGGCAAAGATGGGTCTAACTTATTAGTGTTCAAATAAGCCTCCTTTTACAAAAGTATGATCATAGGCTGTTTGGCATAGAATACTCTTTTGACATCATTTTCTTTTGCATAGAGACTTTCTCTTTTCTTCTCTTTCTTTTGTGTTCTTATGTTTTCTCTGCTCTTTTCTTTTTTATCAATCTTTCTTTTCTATTCACTTTCATTTTTAATCTTCAATTGATCCTCATAAGCTTGTTGAGGTGATAATGGTACAAGAGTGATAGGTTTTTCATTCATTACAAAGGAGTATCGATTCTTGAAGCCATCATGCATAACTCGCTTGTCAAATTGCCATGATCTTCCTAATAGAATATGGCCCGCATGCATAAGTACAACATCACATAAAACTTCATCAAGGTACCTTCCAATACAAAATGATATAAGCACTTGCTTATTTACCTTGACTTCACCACTCTCATTCAACCATTAAAGCTTATATGGCCTAGGATGCTTCATAGTAGGTAAATCCAGCTTCTCAACCATAGTTATGATAGCAACATTTGTGCAAGTTAATAGCCTTCATAATAGTAATTAGGGACAAACCTCCTCCTCATGATAGCCTTCATCTTTGCCCATGTATCAATAGGCTGCTTATGATTCCTTCTCCTAGTCAAAACAAGTTGATCCCACCAAATAATAGCATAATCAGTAAATTCAATAGCAGCAAGCTTTACCTTTTTCTCATCAAAATAGTTACGGCAGTCAAAAACCAATTCAACCTTCTTCTCTCATTCTAGGTACGCATCAGGATCATTTTTACCTTGAAATGGAGGAACTGTCATTTTAATACTGCCTAAATTATGGTCATAGGTACCTTGCCTCCCGAATTCTCTTCGATCCCTTCTATTGTTAACAATTCTAACCACAGTAGTTTGATCATCAAATTCATCATCATCTACATCATCTTTATGGTCATAAGCACGTCTCAACTGCCTTCTTGTTTTAGGACCCTCATATTCCCTATGCCTCCTTTGGAACTCTACTATTGTATTAGCTTCTTCCTCCATCCTCTCCCTTAGATCATCAAATCTAGCATTCATGCACTCAAATTGTTGTTGCATAGCTTTGATCATAAAGGACATATCACTAGCTCACTCTTGAGTTACACCTTTGTCTTTGGATGTTATAGTATTACTTCTACACAAAATAATTAGGATACCTCACAGTCTCACGTGTGTCATTCAAAAGATGATGTCACACTCCCTCGTGTTTACACTCTTTATGGCTTTTTCTTTATATAAACTTTCACTTTTACCTTTGACCACTCAGATTTCCCCTTTTAGTTCTATAAAGAACAAAACAATGTAAATCAAGGGTATTGATTTTGAACAAAATAAGATAAATGGTGTAGAATTGAACAAATTGGAGAAAAAGGAATCAAAAACAAAAAAAGGATATCAAGGCAAACGAATTTAATGAACTAAACTCACAAATTTGAGACAGGATTAGTACAACCTAGAGGACAAACTTAGGTCACAAAATAGGAAAATAGATGGTAGAATTGGAGTTGAGCAAGAAAACTTTATTATTATTGTGGTCAATACGACCAAATTGTTAACCTTATGAATAACTTGAATTTGATGTTCTCTTTCTTTTGTTCTTCTTCCTTTTTTTTTTTTTCTTAATACAACAATAGTAGAATATTTAAGTATAGCAATTGGAGTTGAAAATGGCACGTTTATGAGCTTAAACAAACAAATAAAGAGAGAAGGATTGTAAACAAACAGATTTGTGCATTTGAATGGTAATGCACATAATAAACAAACTAAAAAGAAATAAATAAATCATAAGGTAAAAAATTGAAGAGTGAGTTGATTCAACTTGATTTAAAACCAAGTTCTGATACCAATTGATGCGGAAACCCTAAAAAGACGTGGCTTAGGGACCCAACGCACACAAGGAATCAAAGAACAACCAGGAAAGCTAAACTATAGTTTAATATCACAAACCCTAGACCTACCCTTTGAAGGAACATGAACCTAGGGTATTTAAGAAAGGAATTGGGAGTGATAAGTTGATTGGAACACCACAAAAGTAAGTACCTCTTGATAAGTTCTTTAGTCCTTAAAAGAACCTAAGGTGAAAAACCCTTGCTTTCTATTTCACTCAAAGTCGTTTGATTTTTCAAAGCTTATAAGGAGTGTCTATTTATAGGCTAAGATAGCAATCCCAAAGAGGTACAAATTCCTACTTAGGACAAATTCTTATTTTGGAGGAATTCCTAACTATGGACAAATTCCAACGTAGATAATAAACTCTTATTTAGGAGTGAATGTTATTACTTAGTTTGACCATTAAGTATTCCAATTACATTAATTAGGCCTAGACTTTTTGTCAAACTTAAATTCGCATAATTTGAAGCTTGGTTAGCATGAATGTTCTCAATCAACCCATTTAGTGCTTCTTCAATCTTCTTGGCTTTAGCTTGTGTTATTCGGCTTTCTGGGATGTGCAACCTCATGCATCTATTAAAGCTCTAGTTTGTGTTATTAGGCCTTCTAGAATATGTGAGATAAACCTCTTGCATCCATTAAAGCCTTCCACTTATCATCTCTTTAGTTCTTATCATTTGTGCCTACTATTTGTGCACACTGCTCCTACTATTCGTGGTCTCTGTACCTGCTGTCCGTGCACGATGTGCACTTACTATCCATACTCTGTGCCTAATACATGAGCGTGCTCTGTGCCTGCTATCTACGCTCTATGCCCACTATTTGCACTTGCTGTGGCTACTATCCATATGCACTGCAACTGCTGTCTACACCAACTATTCCTGTCATTCACATGTGCTATGTCTGCTATCTGCATGTGTTGCTGATGCTATCTATGCACGCTGCTCCTTTACTCATATGCTACAGCAGTTTTCTTGCACTGTTGCTACTCTCCCCGCACGTTGCAACAGATTTCTTGGGCCGTTGTTGCTCTCTCAAGTGTTGCAACTATTTTCTCGTGTCCCTGCTACTATCCCCATGCACTATAGCTATCTTCTCACACTAGTTGATTACCAAACCTGCTGCTGCACGACCTATAGGTGGCTGTTGATTCCTAGACCTATTACTGCATGTTCTGATTTTTTGTTTGATTCTTGAGCGTGCTTCTATTGCTGGAAAGCCTCCTAAGATGCTAGTGTTGGTATACCCTCCTAGACATGCAGGGACATGTACTATTGCTAGTATACCCTCCTGGACGTGCAGGAACGTGTTGCTGGTGCTTATTTACCCTCTTGGACATGTAGCTACTGTTGGAAACTCTCTTTGATGTGCTACTACTGCTAGGAAGTCTCCTGGACATATTGCTACTATTGGGAAGCTTCTTGGATGTGTTGTTGGTGCAGGGAAGCCTCCTGGACATGTTGCTACTGTTGAGAAGTCTCCTAGACATGTTGTTGCTGCTGCTAGGAAGCCTACTGGACATGCTGCTAGTGCAGGGAAGCCTCCTATATGTGTTACTACTCTCTTCTTGGCCGACTGCCTTGCCTTCTTTCCTTAGTGGACGCTTTGCCCTCTTTCTTTCTCTCCTTGGTCGGCTGGCTTGCTTGGTGGCTGCCTTCTCTTTTGGCGTTCACCTCTCTTTTTCCCTAGGTTTATCGCTTATTTCTTTCATTGGCTGGCTTTCTGAATTTTTTGCTAGAACGTTCTTGCAAGATGCATAGGGCTATTTATAGAGCCTTGAGATTAGGGCTACACGATCATCAATGGTCATCGTTAATTCCCACATGTTGCCCTACAATCAATAACCAGATTTGACTCCTAAAATTTAGGGTCAATGGTCAATCTTGACCCCTAAAATTTAGGATCACGGGCAACATTGACTCTTTAACATTAAGGCTTACCTATCATCAATGGTTTTTCTTAATGACCTCTCTGCATCTGAACAACATTCATAACCTCAAATCAACACATACAACTATATGAGATGGTGTTAACAACAAATCCAACATTAGCCCTTCTCTTTAGATTCACTTTTCTGTAAGTTCTCTCCTCTACAAGTTCTCTCTATTGCGGGTTCTTTTGTTGAGCCCATCTTTGATGACTAGTGTTTGATTTGTTGTTAACACCATCTCACATGGTTATATATATTGATGTGAAGTTATAAATGTCGTTGAGATGTAGTAAGGTCATTGGGAGAAAACGGTGATGGTAGGTCAACTCTGACAAACTCCTAGATGTGTTACTCCTCTCTTCTTGGCTAACTGCCTTGCTTTTTTCCTCAATGGTTGCTTTGCCCTCTTTCTTTCTCTCCTTGGCCAGCTACCTTCTCTTTTGTCATTCACCTCTCTTTTTCCCTAGGTTTATCGCTCACTTCTCTCATTGGTCGGCTTTCTCAATTTTTTGCAACACACAACCTTCTTACAAGACGCATAGGGATATTTATAGAGCCTTAAGATTAGGGCTACATGATCTTTAATGGTCAATGGTCAATCTTGACCCATAAAATTTAAGGTCACAGTCAATATTGACTTCTTAACAATAGAATTGACCTACCATTACCAATTTCTCCCAATGACCTTAGTACATCTCAATGGCATTCATAACCTCACATTAATACATCTAACCATATGAGATGGTGTTGACAACAAATCGAACACTAGTCATAAAGAATGGGTTCAACAAAAGAACCCACAAAAGAAAGAACTTGTAGAGGAGAGAACTTGCAGAAAAGAGAACCTACAGAGGAGGGCTAATGTTGAATTTGTTAACACCATCTCATATAGTTGTATATGTTGATTTGAGGTTATTAATGTCATTGAGATGCAGAGAGGTCATTGGGAAAAACCAGTGATGACAGGTCAACCCTAATTTAAAGATTCAATGTTGACCACGACCCTAAATTTTAGGACTTAAATCTAGCCGTTTTTTCTAGGACAACAACCTATAGGAATCAACGATGACCATTGATGATTGTATGACCCTAATCTCAAGGCTTTATAAATACCCCTATGTGTCTTGCAAGGTCGTGTGAGTACTGTAAATTGTTTTGAGCGAAAAAAACCTAATTACAATGGTCAGCCAAATGGAGAGAGAGGCAGCAAGGTAGACGGCCACCACACCAATAAACTTGATGCAGCTGACCACCCTCACCAGCACCTGCAGTAGCCAGCCCTTACCAAGTTACAATAGTCGACCCTTATCAGCACTTATAGCAACTAGCCCTCACTAAAACTTTCAACAGCCAGCCTCAAACCAACAATCTAGGAGGTAACAGGTGTAATAGTAAATCTGGAAACCAGTAGCCTAGAACCAACAATCCAACAGCCAAGGAAGACAAATCAAAAGGTGTTGCAGCAACCTGTGAATCTAGGAGCCAAGGAAGAGAAATCAAAAGGTGGTGTAGCATCCTGTGAATCCAGAATCAAGGGAAGATAAACTAGGAGGCAATAGCATGCACCAGTAAAACCAGGAAGTGCATGCATCAGTAAACAAGGAGGCAGTAGGTTCAGCAGGAGGTGGTGCAGCAGCAAGAGGTGTTCTGCACCAGCAATCAAGGAGGCAACAATAGTAATAAGTGTCCTACACTAGCAAACAAGGAGGTAACAGTAGCTCAAGGTCCCTGCACTAGTAAACATAGAGGTAGCAGCAACAAGAGGTGTCCTGGACTAACAAACAATGAAGCAACCACCTGTAGATTGCAGTAGCAGGTTTGACATTAAGCAACAAACTAGCAGTTGTAGCAACATCATTCAAGAATTAGCAACCACTTATAAAAAGTGTAGCAGCAAGTCGTGCAACAACAGGTTGTGTATCAGCAAGTCATGCAGTAACAGGTCTAAGAAGCAACCACCAAACCAAAAGGCCTTCCAATAGACCAGCAGCACCTCAAGAGGTTATGCCAACAGTGGCAGCACATCCAAAAGGGACTACCAACACTAGTAGTATGTTTGGGAGATGATACCAGCATGTGTAGTGCGTCCAACAATCAATTCAATAATAGTAGCTTGCATGCATAGCAACAGTGCATGCAAACAGCATCAGCACATCAAGGAGGCTAGACCACTAAGTGCAGTGTGCCTAGCAACCAAATCAGCGAGAACAGTGCGTGTGGACGGCAATAGCACATCCAAAAGACTATATCAGCAAGTGCAATGAACCTAACAACCAAATTAGTAAGAGCAATGCGTGCAAACAGCAATAGCATATCTAGAAGGCTATACTAGTAAATGCAGTGCTCTCAGCAACCAAATCAACATGAGCAGCGCATACGAACAGCAACAGTGCATGCAGACAGCAATAATAGTGGTAGGAGAAAAATATGTTGATAGCAGTAGTGGTGCGAGTGGACAGTAGCAGCTAGTGTGAATAGTAAAAGTAGCACATGGGGACAACTGCAGCCACATGTGTGGACAATAGCAATAGCACAAGCTGATAGCAACAGTGCATATAAACAATAGCAGCAGTGCATGCAAAAAGTAGCACCAGAGTGAACGAATAATAGCGACGTGTGCGAATAATAGCTGCAGCATGTGCAGATAGTAGCTGTAATGCATATGAACAGCAATAGTAGTGCGAGCGGATAGCTACAGCACATGCAACCAATAATAGCAGTGCATATGGACAACAATAGCAATATGTGCAAACAACCCCAGCATGGGTGAGAAAACATCGATAGCAAAGGAAGGAGAAAATCCATATTCTACACAAATAGTCTATACACATTGAATGATCGTTCTCCTAGAAAGGTTCCACTATAAATTCTTGGTAAACTTGCTAAAAAATGGTGGTATACCCTTGGTGTGATCAAGAGATCATTGTAAGTGGTTAAGAAGTAGTCCTATAAGTGGTTAAGAAGTGATCCTTCCACAACATTGTTGTATCCCTTGATAACAAGAGTAAATTATGTGATTTAGGAGCGATTCTATCACACCATAGATGTAGCTCACACATTATGGGTGAAACACATAAAAATTAGTGTGTGTGCTAAGGTGCTTGCACATTAATTTATATTCGTACAGTCATTCTCACATAAAGGAGAAAAATAAAAATTGGATCATCAGCTATAATAAGTCATAGTCGATTTGTAAGAATCAAATATCTCACACTAATTCACCCCCCTTTCAGTGTGAGACCTAAAAAGGTCTTCATTAGGAAAAAAACTATAGAGGAGAGAACTTACAGAGGAGAGAACCTGCGGAAGAAAGAACTTACTGAAGAGAGAACCTGCAGAGGAGAAAACCTACAAAAGAGAGAACTTACAAATGAGGGAATTTGCAGAGGAAAGAACCTATAGAGGAGAGAACCTACATAGGAGAAAACTTGCAGAGAAAAGACCCTATAAAGGAGAGAATCTACTAAGGAGAGAACTTACAGAGGAAAGAACCTACAAAAGGGAGACAGCAACAACGACAAAAAGAAGGAGAGACAACAGTAGTGATTGAAAGAAAAGGAGAGAACCGATAAAGTATAACAGAACCTACAAAGGAAAGAAATAGGCAGAGAGAGTTATAGAAACAAGTAGAAAGAGCTGTAGAAATAGGTATAGAGAGTTATAGAAACAGGTAAAGAAAAACCTAAGAGAGGTAGAGAAAAAGCTATAAAACACATTAAAGAGAGAGCAAGAAGCACAACAAAGAGAAAGTTGTGAAACCGGTAGTAAAGAAAGAGACACCAACAAAGCTTAAGTAAAGACTAGCAGTGAGGAATGAGAAGATCTGTTTTCTATAATAGTAGCCTGTGCACATAGAAAGATCTTTCTAAGGAAAATTATTGTTATAACCTTTTTATGTACTTATTGAAAAAAGGGTGGAAAACCCTTAGAGTGATTGGGAGATCAACCCTTGGAATGCTCGAAAGATCATTATAAGTGGTTAAAGAGTGATCCTTCTATAGTGGTTAAGGAGAAATCTTTCCATAACATCAACTGTATCCCTTAATAACTAGAGTAGATCGTGTGATTTAGGAGTGATCCTATCATACCGTAGATATAGCTCACACATTGTGGGTAGACCACGTAAAAAATTCTATATGTTCTCGAGTACTTGTGCTGGCTTAATATCTATACGGTCATTTTCGAATAAAAAAGTAAGATAAAATTAAATCATTGACTTTAATAAATTATAGAAGTTTAATATGGATAAATTTGTAAAAGGTATGTATCTCACACTAGTTCACCTCCTCCCCCTCTCAATGTGAGGTTTAAGAAGGTCCTTATTAAAACAACTTGAGGCATACTTGCATTTGATTAAGAATAAGTAAGTAAAAAATGTTTTAGAGCCTTAAAAAGGTTATAGGCTAAATAAAGTCATCCACATAATGAAAAGGGAAAGAACCCGAAATCAAGGAACCTTCAATATAAAGAAAAGGAGCAATGCTCAAATTGGAGCTTTAAGTAGAATTGAAAGAGCTTTGTAAGAGTTTTGTAAAAAATTAGAAAAGCGTAGATAAAGAGTTATTACATTTGAATCTAATTCTGAGTATAATCTTGATACCTCAAATACTTCAGATAAAGAGCTAGATATCTCAGTATATCAATATAGTTAATAGAGTTATTATTACTCATAAATGGCAAATAAAGATAACAATTGTAATTGTTAAAGAATATATACTTTCTACCATTGGTTTTATTGATTTAGGAGTTAATATTAACTATATTAATAAAGAGTCAATACTCTTAAAGTATTTTGAGCAAGCCACAAAAATATTAAAAATTATTGATGATAAGAATAAGCTTGTTATTTCTCATAAGCTTACTAATGCAAGTATATGCTTTAAAAGGATTTATTTACAAATTCCTCATATTCTTATACAAAATCTTTCTTAAGATGTCATCTTGGGAAACCCATTTTTGCACATGTTGTATTCTATTTAAAAAATATTTAAAAAAGTCATTGTTGTAAAAGTGGAAGGAAAGCTTGTTAACTTTAAATTTCTTACAAATGAAGAAAATATTAAATCAAAAATAGTCTGAGAGAAGAAAAATAAAATATTTAAGTATTCTAAAAAATGATAATAGTCACAATGGTTATTCTTACCATAAGAAAAATATATTTTAAGGGTTTATTCTTCGTTTAAGCTAATTTCTATATAGGAATCATGAGTAAAAGACCAATGATACAAGGGAAAACATCCCTAACAAATATGGTTACTTCACTATCAAAATGAAAGGTAGGATCCTTGAAATCCAAAGACTTGAATCCATTTTTAGAAAATGCTTATAAGCAAGCTATAGATAAAGAGTTAACTTACCCATTCATTCCAAAATTTATGGAATTTTTATGTCCTATTAAGCATAATTATGGTAACCTTAAGCCTTATAAGGTTGTAGGATTTTATGTAATGGACAACATGTATCCCCATCCTAGGATAAGGGATTAATTTTATTATCAACAAATTCTAATTGAGATGGACTCAATGATTATTGAATACATTGAAAGAGGTTAGGGTTATTTAGATACTCATGACTTGACTTATGCCAAATTCAAGATTAGAAGGGTTATTTACCCTAATGAATGGCAAAAAGACTTATTAGTCTCAAAATAATTAAAAGAATGACGGAAGGTTAAAATCTTCAATTATTTTAATTACATCGATGCATGGGACAAAACACTGTATTATGAAAATAGATAGAAAAATTCAACTAGCTTATTCAAATCCATTTTTCCCATGATCTTATTAGATTTCCAAATTGGTTTAAAGTTTGGTTTTACAAATGGGGATTGCATTTGATTTCTCTACCTATGAAAGTAAAAGCTATTTATGAATAGTTTAGTGCAAAAATAAAGAAGCTAAAGTTAAAATGTTGTTATTCATAACACACTATTAGGTACCATGGATAGTCAAATGGGACCATGCTATCTTCACAAGGAATATAGACTTGTTAAGAGAAAAGTTGACTTATGTGCCATGGTTAGCTTGACAAACTGACATTCCCTAGTGGGAAAAGTTTAACTTCTTTAGTAATGAAGTATACATAGCTAAAGTAGTTATTGACTTAGGATTTGAATAACCAAAATTGGCTTAGTTGGCTCCCAAGACTCTAGAACAACTATTCAAAGAGTTATTAAATACGGTGCCAAAGGCAAAGTTGATGGAAATGATGACTACTATCCTAAAAGGAGATAAAAACAAACAAGAAAAAATCAAACAAGAGAATTTAACTGAAGACAATATAATACAGGACTGACAAGACCCATATGACTTATAAAGCCTATAAATAAGGCTTTTATTAAAGCAAGAAAAGAAATGAAAGTGCCACTAGAAGAAAAGGACAAAATAATCTACTTTATTAAAGAAGCTTTTATAAAGTCAATTTTGTAAAGTTACTTTTAAAAAAGTCACTTTATTAAAGTCACTTATTAACTACTTTATTAAAGTTGCTTTAACAAAAATCACTTTAAAAAAGTAGTTTCATCCTATTATGACAAGAACCCCCTATAATTAAAGGGTTTTGTAAGATCTCAAAGTATCCTTTATCTTTCATTCTTCCATCCTTAGAATCATAGCTTTGAGTTTTATTTTCTTCAGAGTGCTCTCTTGTAAAGTAAGAATGTATTCTTCTTTTCCTCCTTTGTAACCTATAGTGCCAATTAATGAAGAAAGTTTTTCTATAAGTGCTCTTCTTTTATTTTATTCTTTCTTTGAAATATCATTGTTATTTATCTCCTCTATTATGCCTAGTGTGTTCATTGTCCTTTTCTTTCTATACTATAATATTATTGAAGAGCCATACAGGAGTGGTATTAGAGCCTCATTTCTATTTTTTAGGGGGAGCGAGATAAGATAGGAGTTATATTTTACCTATTGTGACTTGTTAAGTTTCTCTATTATCACGTAGTCATGTTAGCTAGGGATGACATGTTTTGGATTTAGAACACCAAAGGTATATTTATGTGCATATCACAATAAGTCCATTAAAATCCATCAAATAAGGAAGCCATTAGACTTCTTCTCTAGTTAGTCTAAATCCATGGTAGTCCATCAAATAAAGAAGCCATTAGTTTTTATTATCTTTCTTTACTAAGAGAAAATCATTTATCAATTGAAATTGAAAACTATCAATTGATTTCTTTATAATAATACTATAACTATCATTGCAAGGACTTATTCACACAAAATGACTATGCAATTGATATCCATGTCTCTCTAAACATTACTTTCATTGTGAATTCCAAGAAACAAAGAAGTTATTCATGTTAATTAGTTTTTCTTTTATGGATAAAAAGGTTTATTGCATGAAAAATGAGATTAACACATCATTTATGGCCAATAAGACTTCTCCTTTTATTCCAAGGAGATAGGAACCATGAAACTAATTTAAATGCCTACACTAATCACAAATTTTAATGTGAGATGCATGCATTATGTATTAGGTAGCTAGAAAGTACTGAAGTCCATCCAATAAACAAGCTATTAATCTTTGCTATTTACTTAAGAAAATCATTCATTACTTGAAATTTGAAACTCACCCTTTATTATTTGACAAAAGGAATTCTCTTTTGGTTTATCTATATCCATTGAAGACCATCCATCAAATAAGGGTCAGTTACTCTAGGTTAACTTTCTTAACTATGAATGAATCATTCATTGCTTGAAACTTGAGATTGTCACTTGATTCCTTGGTAATAAGCCTTCTTTTTCATTGCAAGGAATCAATTTGAATAAATCATGCAATTAACATCTATGTTTATAATGAACATATTTGATTGTGACTTACATGTTAACACACTTTTGGTATCACCGATTAAATTCCATGTCAAATCGAGTTATTCATCTTGATTAACTTTTTGTACGTGATATGTTTGTTCATTACATGGAAGATGAGGCTGAAATGTTGTTTAAGGCTAGTAAGAGATCTCCTTTCATTTAAATGGGTCATTCACATAAAGGAATAATGAAAGTCACATAAATGCCTAAATTGACACTAATTTCATTGTGTGATATGTTTTAGGTAGTTCATATCTATTGAAATCCATCTAGCAAAGAAGCTATTACTCTTGACTACCTTTCTTTACCTTGAGAAATTCATTCATTACTTAAAGCATGAGATCATCTATTGGTACTTTATCAAAGAACTTCACCTTTGGTAGTTTGGATCTAATGAAATCCATCGAATAAAGGAGCTGTTACTCTTGATTACCTTTCATTATTTTGAGAGAGCCATTCATTGCCATAAACTTTAGACCATCACTTGATTCCTTAGAAATAAATCTTCTTCTTTCATTGTTTGAAAGCAATTTATATGATCATACAATTAAGATTCATGTTTAAACTAACCACTAATTTGATAGTGACATACATGTCGATATACCATTGATAGTATGAATCCATTAAATTCCATGAAACAAAGAAGTCATTTATCTTGAATAATTTTTGTACATGGATAGAATGGTCCATTAGCTAAATGATGACATTGGCATTTCATTTTCAAGTATTAAAGGTTGTCTTTTTATTGTAAGGAGCTATTCATATAATGGAATCATCAAAATAACCTAAATGTCTACATTGATCCCTATTTTAATTGCAAGATGCATGTTAAGTAGTTTGAATCCCTTAAAATCCATTGAATAAAAAATTTATTACTCTTGGTTGGTATTCTCTACTATAAAGGAATTATTAATTGCTTGAAGCATGAGACCATCTCTTGATCATTTGACAACAAGACTTATCCTATCAAGTAGTTTGAATATAATGAAATGCATCAAATAAAAGAGCTATTACACTTACTAACTTTCTTTAAAAGGATAGAATCGTTCATTGCATAAAGCATGAGAGGATTAGTTGATTTATTTGCAATAAAGATTCTCCTTTTGTTGTAAGAAATCACTCATATAAAATGATCATACATGTCTATAGAGAATGTTAATTTTATTTTGACATGAACAATAAGATACCTTGACTAGTTTGAATTCATTGAATTTTGACAAGCAATGGACTCATTCATATTGATTAGTTTTTCTTTTATACATAGGATTGTTCATTGCATGAAAGATAAGATCAATAATACACTTATAAGTAATAAAAATTATCCTTTCATTCTGAGGAGTCATTCACTCAAATGAAATTATGAAATTATCTTAAATGTCAACCATCCCTATTTTAATTGTAATATTTATATTATTATGTCATGGGTAGTCTGAATCTATTAAAGTCTATCAAGTAAAGAAACTATTACTCTTGATTAGCTTCTTTTACTGTAAGGGAATGATTAGTTTCTTGAAATATGAGATTGTCTCTTGATTACTTGATAATAGGACTCGTCCTTTAGGTAGTTTGAATTTATTGTTTTCCATTAGTTAAATCTTCTCCTTTGGTTACAAAGAATCATCCACACATAATGATTTAGCATTTAACCTATACATCAAACATTAATTTCATTGCAATGTGGACATCAATATACCTTGGTTAGTGTGAATCCATTTAGTTCTATCATACAAAAGAATTATTCATCTCAATTGAATGGTTTATTGCTTGAAAGATAGAATTGACACTTCATTTTTAACTAATAAGGCTTATTCTTTCATTCTGAAGAGACATTCACATAAAGGAATCATGTAATTAAATTAAATGGTCACATTAATCATTACAGTAATTACATATTACATGTTATAATGTCTTGAGTGGGTAGAATCCATTAATGTCCATTCAATGAAAATGTTGTTAAGACACAAAACATTTGATACCTTAATCTAGATTATTGAATAATAAATAGTATGAACAAGGAATGATTCCATAGGTAGTACAATCAATTCACTGATTAGCTAAAATTTCAAGGCATTAACATAATTGTGGAAAAAGTTGAATTATGATTTTGTAACAAATAAAATAAAAAAACAATTAACTAAAATAAATTATAAAAAGATCAAGTACTAAAAGTCTAGTTTTAAGTTCATTTCCAACTATGATATTTAATGATTTTGATCACCCACAATGTTATCTTAATTTTAATAAAACTATTAACTTTAGATAATAACAAACTCTATTACTTGAATTTGTCTTTAGATATTCACTACACCAAAAAAAAAAATAAAAAATCTTTGTTTAAACTCTAACTATTATATCCCTTGAATGAGCTCTTTTGAATAATATACTAACAACCTCAGAAACTAAGAAACTAATTTAATACAAGCAACAATCACAGAAGCTTGGATCATTTAACCTATGTTGAGTTATTTGCAATAATAAGGTGAAAACTTATCCATAATTTCCTATTGTTATTTGCTACTAAGTGATTAGGAAGAGGATAAAATTGGATCACAATTCCTAATTTTAGTAATTGATATTCATTTAATTAATTCAAAGAGTCCAACCAAATTAATTGAACAAACACTTATTCAACCATTAAATTAGAATAACCCAAATAATTTCATAAAATAGAGAATAACATACCAGAACAATCTATACCATTAAAATATCAAAAGTGAAAGTTTGTCCTTTCATTGAGAGGAGACATTTATAGAAATGAAGCACGTAATTAATTTATGTGATAAGAACATGTTCTAAAGATGAATAATTTAATCTTCATGATCTATTTAATCATTAATGTAATTCTCCCACAAGTTCTAATGATTCTTTCCCATAAGGATTAGAGATGAAGCAAGCTTTGGCACAACATATATGTTGTTCCCACAGTCTTGTATGGGTTGTAATTGTTGTCAACTAGGTTTTAATATGCAAGAAAGTAAAGCCACATGGAAGGGTAAAAAAGTAAATTCACAGCGTAAGTCCCATTAGGATTTCATGGAATAGAGTGTATAATGGTCTAGGAAGACAAAGAACAAGAAGTTAGCAATATTGAGCATTCAGCAAAACCTAGACAACCAGCCAAAAGAGAACACCAAAAACCCCACACGGAAAGTACGAATCGAGTGAATAGGACCGTCGTGAACAGGACCGACGACGAGCTGTGAGAAATGAATCGAGAGAAATCCGGCTGGACAGTAAGAGAGAGAGAAACGGACAGACGAGCCGTGAGACAAGGAGACGGGTGAGACCATAAGACGGTGAAAGCAGGAATTATGTGATACAACGTAGGAATTTAGCGAAGCATGTAAAGAACTCAACGTATTTCCATATTTCTTCAAGAGAGGCTAGAGAGCGTTGTAGTGAACTTCAAAACGGTAGTGCAACAGCCTTTTAATTCAACAGAAGCGAGACAAGCTAGAAGAAGGGTAGACACACTAAAGTATCAGCAACCTATAACCTAACGAAGACCTAAACAAGAACATCCGTATTGTCTATTAGGAAAGGTGTTTGAAATGTCACTTTAGGGACTATTATGATTAGTAGCTAGCAATAGATCTACCTTAGTCGAATATGAGAAAGAGTTCGCTTTTAAGAAGAGGTTGATGTTATTCACTTACCTGTAAATTGCGAATTGTGGTGATACTGATTCACTCCTCCCTCTCAGTATCACAAACTAGTAGATTCTAGAGAGAAGTCGGGAACTTCAAACATATAACACTAACTTTAACAATTGGGAGCTTTTCCGTTTAGAGGTAACCCGGAGAGGGCGTTTAGGATAAATAACCATACTTATCTTCCCTATAAGCACTATTCAGGCCGTTACTCGTCACCCTGAGGGTAGGATGATGTCTTGGTCCCATCATATAGGCAACCTGCTTCCTTCAACCTCCCGCCCATGCAGGCGTGTGTTTCCGGTCTAGCTGATGCTCGGCTTGCTTTTGGAGTAGGAGACAGTGCCGACAGCATCTAGATGTTGGTGAGTGTGGTGCGAATGTAGCCTTAGTCTCATTGTGTTCCACAGCTTCGCCTCGCCATTTCGCTATTTCTAGTTCTAGCGAGAATGAATGAATCGGCAAAGACAGGGGTACCAGCTGTAGTGTCTGGAACTAATGTTTACAGTGATGTGTCTTACTTGTATGATAATGGGATATTTTCTTATCCATAGCCAGAAGTGGTAGAACTAAATGTGTCTTACAGTGATGTGTCTTACTTGAAGCAGTTTCCAATGTCATACCTTTTGCCTCCCCTACTTGGTCTGTTTTCATCAGTGCAAAAGCAATTCCTATGATAGAATATGAATAGTATCCCATGGAATCCAAATCTCAATCAAGGAACTAAAAGAACAGATGCGGCATATCATGCAAGCACTCGCTAAAGTTTCAGTAGAGTGCACATCTAGTACAGTGGAACTACTTATTGACCAGTAGGCACATAACTTTCAAAAAATGCTATCTTTCCCACTCCTTCCAATAAAGAACCCTTCATTCCTAGTTCTATCAAGGCAAGCTCTCCCCTCCTTCCACCTATCATTAAAGTGACCTTATTCTCATATGTTGGTTGAGCCCAAAACCTATTCTGTAGCATCTTCTCCAGGTAACAATTGGCGCATATCAACTATTTTTGAGATAGACATTTCATTCACTTATGGGAAACTAGGCTGGACGGACTGTGGGGCTACTCAATCAGACAACCAGACTGGCAATTTTTGCTTCCAAGACTTGACTGCTACCTTACCATAATAGGATGAGAGGGAAATGGCCCTTCTTCAAGGTACCTTAGCCAACTATGATACGAGGATGAGACAAGACCCCTAAGAAGACAGACGCGTTCTTAGAGAACGAAAGACGACAAGAAAAAAGATGTTGCTTTACACAGAGGATGAATCTTTCAACAACATTTCCGAAAGGAAGTCTTCTTTCATTGGCTTCAATTTAAAAGGAAAAGATCCTGAAAGTAAAGATAGAGTCTTGTAATTGAATAGTCTCAAAGTAGATAAGATTGAACATTGAGTCAGCGATGAGACCACAAACCCTTATATTTAAGGAATATCCTATCTAAAGACCATGGAAAGTAGAACGTTAGAGATAGATTGAGGTTCTGCACTCTGGCCCTAACCTTTTCCTGGGTAGTTTTACTAGTTAATGCATATCTTCTGGTACCGCATATGAAGATGGTGCACTTCGCTATCTAATGAAAAGGGCTATCAAAATTTGTAATTGCATATAGAGTAAGATAGGGAAAGCATTTAAAGTTAAATAAACACTCAAAATAAGGAACTCTTTACATTCTAGGAATAAAGCCTTATTAACAATGGTGAGCATGCAAGTGGAACATGTAAAAAGTGAATGAGACAAAATATGGCTCCTCATAAGAAAGCACCATTCAAAAACTAAAGTAACCAAAATATAATAAGTAAAAGCATGGCAAATCTAACTTAGATTTCTCACCTATACCATCTAATTTTATGTTAGATGCTCAAACTTCAACTTTCCAACCAAAGGTCAAAACTGTAGTTAGCAATGGACTCATTTCTAACCATCTCCTCTAACATTGGAAATTTTTTAAGAAAGGTAGAAAAATGAGGGTTCTAAACACTAAGTTAAGCAAGAACTAAATGTGGCCCCCAAAATAGGAATAAAATAGGAACATTAATTAAATATTGGGATTTTGTCTCCATATTCCAATATGAACACAAGCTTTAAATCTTATAGAAGCAGCAAGTATGGACAGCATTACACAAATGGATAAAGAAATGAATTTGACTAAAGCCACATTCTAAAAAAGAGATAGCAAAAACACATTTCACATGTTAGTTTCCTCAAAGTATATTATAAAGTTGAAAGATTAAAATAATATGGTTATCCCATGAAGTGAATTGCATAATATCATTGTCAAGAATCCAATTAACTTTATTCAGAACATCATAACAAGCAATCTTGGTTTCTCATTTCATTCCAATCTTATCAACAAATACAATTTTACAACAAAATAAAACGTCTCATCACAATTACAGATGTTATTATCATCTCTTAGTGAAACTAAGGAAAAGACAATGAACGAGATTACTACTAAGATTGATCAAACCAAAAAATCTAGTTATGCTAGAGAGCAGAAGAGATGTAACAAATCAAAAATTCATGTTAAAAAACAAATTCATATTACAACAAGCATAAAAAATAAAAACACAGGTGGCTTATAAAACATGTAGGAAAAGAACAAAGTAAATGAAATGAGTGACTTACACCAAAAAACACAAAAGTTGGGAAAGGTGGGATTTTCACACTTTACATAAGTTTGACAAAATGGGCTCCTTCGAAGAATGTGCTAGAGAAGCAATTGTAGAAACAACATGCTTGGCTTGAACACGAGTTCCCTTTAGTCATAGTCTCTTTGACAAAGGATAATAATTGCTTATATGAGAATTAAGACATAAGGATGAGAATCAAATCAAAACCAAGGTAGAGAAAAAAAAGGAAAATTTTAGGAATCAATTGAGCTCTAATTTGTAGCTTATTGAACAAGCAAATTCACTTTTAGCTCCTTACCCTTTATCCACAACCTGCCATCTCCCCTGCTTCCCCTAGACGTATGAGGCAAGAAGAAGGTCGTGACTGTTAAAACATTTAGTTATTTAAGTCATGAATATAATTGAGAAATAAAGAAACTAGCCTAAAGACCACTACTACAAAGTAAAGACTTGGCCTTTCACAGGAAACAACCTTGCCTTGTTACATAAAAAAAGTCAAGGACCCATCATCCTTATAAGATGTGCATAGTTATTAAACAAATATTAGAAGATTATGTACCTATGACAAATAAATTACGACATGCATAATCCTGTCGAGCAAGAAGCATGGGCACCGACGTAAAGAATGGTATAAAATTCACTTGATTTCAATAGAAATATAAGGACCTATTTTTTCCAAGGCTTCAATAAGTATATAATTAATTGAATCCTTTTTATCTATAAGCTCTCATAACTGCTCTTTTAAACCTCTCAAAAGTGAAAGAAAAAAATTGATTATAACCTAAAAAAGGAAACATGGAAGTTACTTTGATCAAACAAAATCTTGAAGAATAATGCAAACTTATCAGACTATCACCACAAAGAACTTGCTTATGGTTTAATGAGATACCACCATCAAATTAATATAATGAAAAGAATACTCAAAAGGAAATAACTCGTTATATCTTATTTAAATTTGGCCCTTTTTTTTTTATCTAATTTCTTCATTGAGGAGAAGACATACAAATCATAAATTTTCACTGTTTCTAATTTAACTTTCTTCTACAAATTGAAAACAACTTCAAAGGGTTTCACAATCAAAGATGCTAGCATACTCTATGATTGACAACAGCTATAAAAGATTTTACAAATAGATACGTTGCAATCAGATGTGCTATTGAAAATATCCATAATTAGGCATGCTAGTAGACATAATGCATTATTAAATCAATGCTATAAAGTTACAGTAAGTCAAGTTAGGCAAAAGCACAAGTTTCTTTGAGCAAACAAAAGATAAGGAACAAATGTGGGGATCTTATAAGTGAGAAGATGATAGACTGCACATTATCAAAACGTACTTCCTAAATCATACTGGCTTAGAAAATAATTACTCACACAAATGTTCAATAGCCTTTATGTTGTGATACTTGGTGGTGTTTGCTGGTGTAACTATATCCTCCTAGATGTGTTACTAGTGCAAGGAAGCCTCCTGGATGTGCTGCTATTTCTAGGAAGCCTCCTGGACGTGTTGCTAGTGTAGGGAAGCCTCTTGGATGTGCTGTTGCTGGGAAGTCTCATGGATGTGTTATTTCTATTAGTATACCCTCTTGGATGTGCAGAGACATGCCACTGGTGTAAGGAAGCCTCTTAGATGTGTTGGTATGGTGGCCGACTGTTGTTGTCACCTTCGTGAGGGCTTGCTGGTGTGGTGGCTATCTTAGTGAGGGTTTACTGGTGTGAAAGGCTGGCTACCTTGCTCTTTTTCTTTCCTTCTTGGCCTGCACCTTGCTTGGTGGCTACTTCCTCTTTGCCATTCATCTCACTTTTTCTTTATCTTTGCCTCTTACCTCTCTCTTTGGTCGATTCTCTCAAGTTTCTGTAGCACACACCCTTCTTGCAAGATGGATAGGGGTATTTATAAAACCTTGAAATTAGGGCTACATGATAATCAACGATCATTATTAATTCCCACAAGTTGCCTTATAATCAACGGTCGAATTTGATTCCTAAAATTTAGGGTCAACAGTCAACAATCAATCTTAATTCCTAAAATTTAAGGTCATAATCAACATTAACTCCTTAACGGTAGGGTTAACATGTCATCTCCGGTTTCTCCCAATGACCTTATTACATCTCAACAACATTCATAATATCAAATCAACACATATAATCATGTGAGATGATGTTGACAACAAATTTAACATTAGCCATCAAAGATAGGCTTAACACCTTGGCCTTTACCTTAAAAGGCTGGTCGTTGGCTGGTGTTGCCAACACTTTATAAATACAATAAACACATTTCAAAGACATTCATAACATCAAATTAACAAGGACAAATCTATGAGATGATGTTGACAATAAATCCAACGTCAGTCATTAAAGATGGGCTCAACAAAGAGTTTTTTGCATACTGCATCTTAGTATAACAGACAAAAAGGAATGTTTTAAAAATATAACAGTCTTTTTTCTCACAATAAATATTAACTTTTATAGCCCAGTTATCATTTTAGATAGAAGGTGAATGCATGGCAAAAAGAGTAGTGGGTCTATAATGTTGGTATTACATTTAAAATGCCTATGTGTCCCTTTTATTTTGGATGACAATTTTATTAGGGGTTAACATATAATTACCCAAGGTGAGAAAAAGTAGCTTGATTGACTACATCTTTAATTTCACGTGTTCCTTTTGGGCAAAGGAGTGCGAAGTTGTAATCATTTAGCACTATGTAAGTATTAAAGTTCTATTATCTTGTATAAATTTGAGTAAGTGGTATAAAAGATTTGATTGTTGAATAAAAATTTATTGTGCAATAGAGTGCAAAATCTTTTGGGTCTATGTTGTGTTATGTTGAGGATGTATTACAATTTACTAGAATGAATTAATTTGAATTCTAAAACAAGTGCAAGAGATAATTCAGGAAGAAAATTGAATAATGAAGAAGTAACAAGATAAGACCATGGAATCCAAGCAAACTAGAACAATTGGCTGTTGAAAGAGAGTTAGGAATAAAGATCATAGAGGGGTGTCAAAGGTAGGGATGAGTTTGAGTGTACGAAGGATTTTTTCCAACTTTTACCAAAAATATGTTAAGCTAAGGGGATTTGGTATTATAAAGTAAGGGTTATGAAGAGAAGACAATAAGGAAGCTAAGTATCAAACATTTGTATGTGTTCACATTCTATCACATATAAGTATGGGCTAAACAAGTTGAAACCAAGGATAAGTGGTCAAGTAAGGTGCTTAGCAAGGATTTATGTGAATAAAGGAGATGGGAAATGGAAAATAATAAAATACATCCATGAGCACAATTATGTATTGAGTCCTAATAAAGTTAGATTTCATAGGCAACATTGGTAGATGCTGATCCAATTCAAAAGGATGCTTGAAAATCACAATATTGCAAGAGCAAAACTTGTGAAAAATGTAAGGTCAATAGTCATAGAAGGTGGTGGCTTCGAAACATGTTGTGCTTGTCAAAGGATTGTGTGAATTACATTGATAAGTATAAGAGATTAAAGTTGTAGAAAAATGATGTGCAAGCAATGTAAAGTTTGTTTGTTACAATGCAGTAGTAGAGGTGTAATTTTTTTCCTCTTAGTAGATAACACTAATTATGGAACACTGAGAAAATGTCCTTTGGTCTAATGGCACAAGTAGGGCAGCTTTCCAAGAGTTAGGAGATATTGTGTCATTCCGATAATAAATACTTGCTAAAAAAATATAACATGCCATTTGTGTCATTTGTAGGTATCAACTATAATGGACAGTCAATTTTACTTAGTTGTACTTTAGTAGGTGGAAAGGAAATGCAGAATTATATGTGGGTATTTAGAGCATGGTTGGTTCTCAAAAAAAAAAAAAACATGGTTATAGCGCATGCATGAGCAAAGACCCAAAGTCATTGTGACTAATTAATGTGAAAATATAGGATCTACCATTAACCTTATTTTTTAAAACAACAGTCAATACTAATAATGTATGTAGCAAAAAGTTTCCTAATAAATTGAGGAAGTGTTTGTGTTATGATGAGTTGAGGGAAGTCTTTTATGTCTATATGAGACTGATTTAAATGTAAAATTTCAAGAGAGATAGGAAGCTATGTTTTTTTTTGTTTTTTTTTTTGAACATCGTGTTTTATTGTTATAAGTGTGAAACTATACAAATGTACTAGATTATAAAATTAAGTTTGTTATGCCAGCAAAAAACACAAAAAATTTATCGAGGAGATATCCTTATAAGTTAAGTAAATAAGCTCTTTAGATCTATGTTGTAAAAGTAGTATGACAATTCCTCCTTTGTTTGGCCAAAGTATTTGCAAAATAATTGCATTCTCAAGGTAGGAAGACAAAAAAACACTTGGTTTCTTTCTATATTATTAATATGGTTGAATATAAACACAATCTTCCAAGGTTTTCCTTATTATTTATCCATGTCATCTTTCTTTAGGACTCACTCTTAATGGTCAATGGAACTCCACTCCTTTTCCTTTGCTACCAAAGATCGATTGCTTCTCTAATAACAAGAAGCTTTGCCTTGTTAATACTAAAAGCCTCAATTGCTTCAAAAACATACAAATTACTTTCTCATCATCACCACTTAGCATACCTTCTATACCTTCCAACCTGCACTCAGCCATCCACATTGTGTCTATATTGAACTTATATATGCCCTATAGGGGGTGACCATTTAAGTTCCCATGGTTGTTTCTTTTCCTTCTTAATAGGTTGAACACATTAAAGGTTCATTATAAAGTTGTCAAATGTTAAACGGCATTATGACCACTTCGCTTGTGACTACCACTATAACCTAACACGAATCAAATAACACATATTGTCAACCTAAAAGGACTTACCTGCAAACACATGATTGTTCCTTATTAACTAAACGGACCACTTGATGGTGTAAAACTCTATTAACCATATCTCTCTAATTGAACATCCTAGATCCAAACTACATCATGCCTCTCATGCATCTTTAATTGATCTTGGAACCACTCATGACACACCCCACTAGTTTAAACAAATAGACCAAACTACCTAAGTGTGGTGGTAGTGAAAAAACAAATAAGTGACTAACTCCTACACCTTAATGCATATTGGCCTTTTGTAGCCAAAGATAAGACTCAAAGGCAATTTAAAAAAGTGTATAAAAACAAGATCTTGTCATTGGTACAAAAGGAGGTAGTAGTTGACATACTTTATTTCTAGATTTAGAAAGTTTTTTATTGTGGATTCAATATAATTTAAAATGTTAATCAATGGAACATAATGTTGAGTCCATCTTTGATAGTTAATGTTAGATTTATTATCAACACCATCTCATACGGTTATATATGTTGATTTGAGGTTATAAATGCCATTGATATGCATAAAGGTCATTAGGAAAAACCAATAATGATAGGTTAACCTTGATGTTGAGGAGTCAATATTGACCATGACCCTAAATTTTAGGGGTCAAGATTGACCATTGACCTTAAATTTTAGGGAGTCAATGTCGACCATTAACCCTAATTTTTTGGACTTAAATCTGGTTGTTGATTGTAGGGCAACATTTGGGAATCAATGATGATTAATGATTGTTGATGATCATGTAGCCTTAATCTCAAGGCTTTATAAAAACCCCTATGTTTTTGCAAGAAGAGGGTGTGCTAAAGAAAATTGAGAGAGTTGGCCAAAGAGAGGTGAATGACAAGAAAAGAGATAGCCACCGCACCAGTAAGCCCTCACAAAGGTGACAGTAGCAGTTGACCACCACACCAACACATCCAGAAGGCTTTCCAGTAGACCAATAGTAAGAGATGTCCTTGCAGGTCTAGGAAGGTATACCAGCAGCAACAACATATCCATGCACATCTAGGAGGGTATACTAGTAGTAGCAACAGTAGCACATCCCTGCATATCCAGGAGCCTTCCTAGTAGTAGCAGTACATCTAAAAGGCTTCCTACACCAGCAACACATCTAAGAGGCTTTTTAGATGCAGCAGCATGTCCAGGAGAATTCCTAGCAACAGTAGCACATTTAAAAGGCTTCCTTGCACTAGTAATATGTCTAGGAGGATATACCCACACCAGCAAACGCCACCAAGACACTAGTTGCACCAAGAAATCCTTACCAAATCAGTAGTTGCACCAGTAAACCCTCATCAAGGTAGTAGTTGCACCAGTAAACAAAGAAAGTAGCCAAGGAAGAAAAATTAGAAGGAGGCAGCAACAGCTTGTGAGTCCAGCAGGAGGTGAAGCATAGCACAAAGGTCTTGCACATTGCAACCGATGTGTACCAACAGGTGGTACACCAATAGATAGTGGCAATGACATAAGAAAACAGCTGCAATGTGTGCACACGGTGTGAAAAGACAGTTACAGTGTGTGAAGAGAGCAGTAGTGGTGCGAGAAAATAGCTGAGCCCTCAAAGATAACAGTGGCGACGTGAGCAAACAGTAGCAGTGTGGCAAGTAGACAGTAGCAGTGGCCTGAGTAAATAGCAACAACATGCTTGAATAGCAAGAACAGCGTATGTGGATAGTAGCTACATTGTGTGTTGACAACAGTAATGCTTGTGGACAGAAGCAGCAGTGTGTATGGACAATAAAAATAGTACGCATGGATAGCAAAAGTAGTGCATGTGGAATGTGTGCAGTCAGTAGTAGTTGTGCTTGTGAAATGCATGTTGACAGCATTAGCAATGCGCATGAACAGCATTAGCAACGCACTACAACAGTGGCACCATGTGAGGACAATAGGAGTAGTGCACACGAATAGTAACGGTTGCGCGTACAGACAACATTAATAGTGTGCACAGATAGCATTAGCAGTGCACATGGACAATAGCAACAGTGCATGTAAACAACATTAGCAGCGCTCACAGACAGTAGTGGCACCCCATGCAAATAGTAAGAGTAATGCACATGAATAGTAGCAGCAACACATGCAGATAGCATTAGCTTCATATGTAGCACTGATAGTAAGTAAGACAACACTAACAGCAAAGGAAGGAGAATATCCTTATTCTGCTCTAACAGTCTGTACACATTGAGTGATCATTTTCTAGGGAAGGTTTCACTATAAACACTTGATAAACTGGTTAAATAAGGGTGGAATGCCCTTAAAGTGATCGGGAGATCATTGTATGTGGTTAAGGAGTGATCATTTCACAACCAAATTGTATCCCTTGATAACAAGAATGAATTGTGTGATTTAAGAGTGATCCTATCACACTATGGATGTAGCTCACACATTACAGGTGCTTACACATTAATTTATATTCATACAATCGCACTCGCATAAAGAAGAAAAATAAAAAATTGGATCATGGACTCTAACAAGTCGTAAATATTAAATCTGAATCAATTTGTAAAAAGAGTATGTCTCACACTGATTCACCCCCCCTTTCAGTGTAAGACCTAAAATAGCCCTCATTAAGTGGTATTATAGCTTGGTTCCTTTGTCGATTTAATTTTTTTGCTTTTAAATAAAGTTATGCATTGTTGTGTGAGTTGTTATTTCTACTACTACTTGAGATCATAGATAGTATGAACAGTGTCAATAGCAAGGGCATCCTTACATTTGATGGACATAATTATCAATTATGGAAGAATAGAATGCTCCTATATCTGATGTCCCTTAGTCTTGAAATGTTTAAATTTTCTATTAGTGGCTTCATCCTTATTGCTAAAGGTGATCTTATGACGCTGGCTAATAAGAAGAACTTGGAGTGTGATGGAAAGGTGAGAAATGCCTTGTATGCCACCTTGTCTGATAAAGAATTCACCAAGGTGATAGGGTACAACACAACCAAGCAAATGTTTGACAAATTGAACAATATCTATGAAGGAGATAAGATTGTAAAGGAAGCTAAGCTACAAATTTAGAGAAGCAAATTTAAAGGCATAAAGATGCAAAATGATGAGACTATGGATGTGTTTTTCATAAGAGTTAACAATATTGTGTACTCCATCAGAGGTTATGGAAACGAGATCCATAATGCTACTTTAGTAAGGAAAATAATTAGAACCTTGTTGGAAGGTTACAACACCAAAGTCTTTTCCATAGAAGATAGAAATCTAGATAAGTTGCCCTTAGATGACCTGCATAGCATATTGGTGGCTTATGAAATGAGAATAGTCCTAATGAAGAAAGAAAAGAATTTTAAGGTGGAGAAGGGGCTCGATTTCAAGACAATGAGGAAATTAAACATTAAAGACCAAGAAAAGGAGTTCGACAACAACTCTGAGGAAGAGGATGGTGATACAAAGCTGGATGAAGTCATAACATACATCATCAAGAACTTAAGGAAAGGAAAAGAGAAGTACAAGGGAAAATTACCCTTGATGTGCTTTAGCTGTGGAGCAATTGGGCACTTTGCTATGGACTACCTAAAGAGAAAAGAAGTAAATAGTGAGGATGATGATGAACCGGTCCTAAAGAGGAAGACAAAGCAATCCAGCTAATCCAAAGCTAGAAATTCATGTGCTAGAGGGAAAAAGAAGTTCTTTAGATCCAAAAGAAGAAATTTCCTAAGGAAGTTGGAGGAAAAAAGATTCTAAAGAAGTAAATGATGATGATTCTGATGATGAGGCTACAAAGGATGTGCTGGTCGCTCAAGTAAATGATAATCAAGAATATTTTAGTAAGGAGAAATCAATAGAAGAGGATGAGGATTAGTTGTTGGAGTAACTTGAAAATGAGTTGAGAACTTGTTTGCATGAAAAAAAAGTTGGAAAAAGAGGTAATTCATCTCAAGAAACTGTGTGAAAATTCTTTTGCTAATGAATCTAATCTCTAGGTGAAGGTAAAGGAGTTTGAAGCAAAAGAAAAGGAGTGCTTGAAGAAAATTTAGGAGCTGAGTATACTTGAGGTAGAGCAAGGCAAGATACATAAAGACCTTAGTGCAAAGGTGATTGCATAAGAGCAAGAGATGCTGACTTTGGAAGCTAAACTTCACAAGGCAGAGTCTGAGCTAAAGGAGCATGAAGAAAGCTTTATGGAGGCCATAAAAGTGAAAGAAGATTCATCATCAGCAAATGCCATCAAAAAGGATTCTACCATAAAGTTGGATGAGTGTCTAAGTAATCAAAAACCTTATTCCATAGGTAAGAAAAGACTTGGCTACATTGAAAAGCCAAGTGAGAAAGTAGAAGAAAAGAAGAAAATTATGTTTATGCACAAAAGTAAGCACAATGATGTGATAGAGACGTGAGACCAATCCAAGTTAAAATGGGTTAGGAAAAATATGGTGAAGACTCCCATCCAAAGGAGATAAGCAATTAAAAATCGTGAGAAGGCTACCACACTAGTTGGTAAAGAAAGAAGATATGAACTTGGTAAAAAAAGTAAATCTGGGTTTGTAGGGTTTTGCTAGATCTGTGGTAAGTATGGGCATAAGGCTAATGCTTGTCGGTATACTTGAACTATAATAAAGAAAAGTGTGAGGCAAGAGTCTAAGGGGAGACTCTATAAAGAAAGGAGGTAGTCTTAGGTGGAAAGAAGTCATATTCCACTGAGAAATAGGTTTAATGTACTAGGAGAGGTTTGTGAAAGATATGAAAGGGTTAGACACACTACTGAGGATTGCTTGACATTGCTACCCAGCCAAGGAATGCAAAGGAGAACACCTACACATGCTCCCACATTCAGCTAAAGAAGAAAAAGAGGAAGAGAAATGACTATGGTTGTGGAAGTAGCCTTAAAAGCTTCCAAGAAAGGAAAGCCATGGATCTTGGATAGTATTTGCTCTTCACATATGACAAGAGACTTCAAGATGTTTAAGGAAATAATAAAATATGATGAAGGATTACTCGTATTTGACAATGATGGTGCCTTAAAGATTATAGGTATTGGTGTTGTTGAAATTGGTGCAGAAAAGCTGAAATCAAAGAAAGTGCTTTATGTTAAAGGGTTAAAACACAATCTCATCAGTGTTAGCCAGCCTTGTGATGATGGACATGATCTTACTTTCAACAAGAGTGGCTACACAGTAAAAAGACTAAGAGATGTTGTTGTCCTTACTAAGGGTGGAAGAATAAATGGAAACTTATACCAAGTTTCTAGAAGGAAGAACACATACTACATGAATACCAAAGATAAGAATTTGTTATGGCATAGGAAACTAAGACATCTTGGACAAAAGAGGATGAACTTAAGTATTAAGCCAACCCCTCGAGACTAATGTATTCTGTAACCCCTTTCCCCTTCCCTGATCTATTATTCTTTGGATTTATTGTCAAAAGGGGAGATATTTTGCATAAATCTAAAAAAGGTGTATACTTATAAAAAGGGGGAGTATTTTGATGGATAAAGGGGGAGAACTTGTTAAGGGTGAGAAGCAAAAAGGGGGAGTAGCAAGAGAGATGCATGTTTCAAGGGGAGCTGTGAATAACAATACAAGGGGAGCAATAAATGTCGACAATTGTTATATGTGTATTGTTGGATTTAATATGTTGCCAACAAATCTAAAGGGGAAGATTATTGAGCTCATCTTTGATGGTTAATGTTGGATTTGTTGTCAACACTATCTCACACGGTTATATATGTTGATTTGATGTTATAAATGCCATTAAGATGCAGAAAGGTCATTAGGAAACATCGATGAGGACAAGTCAACCTTGATGTTGAGGAGTTAATATTAACTGTGACCCTAAATTTTAAGGGTTAAGATTGACTATTGACCATTGACCATTGACCCTAAATTTTAGGAAGCCAATGTTAACTATTGACCCTAAATTTTAGCACTTAAATATAGCCATTGATTATAGCAACTTTTGGGAATCAACGATGGCCATTGATGATCATATAGCCTTAATCTTAAGACTCTATAAATACCCCTATGCTCTTTCAAAAAGGGGGTATACTATAGATAATTGAGAGAGCTAGCCAAAGAGAGGTTCACAATAAACCCAAATCAAAAAAGAGAGGTAAACAACAAGAGAGGAAATAGCCACCGCACTAATAAGCCCTCATAACGGTGACAACAGCAACTGGCCACCACAATAGCCCATCTAGAAGGCTTTCCAGCAGACCAATAGCAGCATATGTCCTTGTAAGTCTTAGAGGGTATACCAGCACCAGCAGCATGTCTTTGCATGTCCAGGAGGGTATACCAATAGCAGTAGCATGTCCAGAAAGCTTCCCTACACCAGTAGCACATCCAGGAGGATATGCCCACACCAGCAAACACTACCAAGATAGTAGCCACACCAACAAACCCTTGCCAAAGCAGTAGTTAGCACCAGTAAATCCTCACCAAGGTAGCAGTCACACCAACAAACCCTTACCAAGGCAACAACCACACTAGTAAACCAACAATGCAGCCAAGTAAGATAAACCAAAAGGAGGCAGCAGTAGCCTATTAGTCTAACAGGAGGTGGAGCAGCAGCACAAGGGTCCTACACTAGCAACCAATGTGTAGCAGCAGGTGGTGCATCAATAGACAGCAGCAATGACATGAGAAAATAGCTGCAGTATACAAAGAGAGTAGCAGCGGTGTGAGGAGATAGTTGCAGTGTATGGGGATAGTAGTAGTGGTGCGAGTAGACAATAGTAGTACGAGTTAATAGTAGTAGCGAGGTGAGCAAATAGCAGTAGCGCTAGTAGATAGCAACAATAGTGTGAGTAAACAACAGTAGTGCCCTTAAATAGTAGGAAAACTGCGTATGGACAATAGTAGCAATGCGTACGGACAGCAACAACACGTTCAAATAGAAGCAGTAACACACGGAGACAACAGGAACAGCGTAGGCAGTAAGCAGCCGTAATGCATGTGGATAGCAAAAGCAGCACATGTGGAGTGTGCAAATAGCAATAGCTGTGCTTGTGAACAACATGAGTAATGTACGCAGACAGTAGTAACAGCACTTGCAGACAGCATTAGCAGCATGCACGGATAGCATTAGCAACGCGCACAAACAGCAACAGCAGCGTGTGTTAACAGCATTAGCAACACATGCAGACAGTAACGGCACTATGCACGGACAATAGGAGCATCACACACAAATAGCAGTGGCAGAGCATGCGGACAGCATTAGCAGCATGCGTGGACAAGAATGGCAACATATGTGGATAGCATTAGCATTGCGTGCAGCACCTGCAGCAAGTGAGACAACACCATTAATTAATAACTTCTTAGCTAATTGCCACATCAACTCCTAACCATTAACTCTTAAATAATCTCTTTATATACTTCCTCTCTATTAAGATAGCAAAAGAATGTAAAATGATAAAAAAAAATGATAGAACAATAAAAAATGAAAAAGAAAGAGAGTGAAAGGTCAAAGAAAAAGAAAGAAAGAAAGGCTAATGGGAAAATTTTCAAATAGGAAGGGTAATGTTGAGAGGAAAGCTAGAGAGAAAAGTAAGAGGATAAATGTGTTTGCTTGGAAAAGTGAGGTTAAAGTGTTATGATTACAAGACAACAACTACTTGTATTTATGTGCAAGGATGTTATTTTTTATCTAATGACCTTAACCCTTTTTTTACCTAGTGTGGTTGCTCTGTTATTGCAGGAGTTTGAAAATTTATTTTTCAAAGAGATTCCCTATGAATTACCTCTTTAAAGAGGAATTGAACACTAAATAGACTTCATGCCCAGTACTGTCATGTCAAACCGACCTACCTATAGAGCTAATCCTAAAGAAACCAAGGAGATATAAAGGCATTGCTTACTTCTTTACAAACTAAGTTACTTTATTTTGAATTGCTTAAGGACTTATATGCTATTGATTTTGATTTTGACAAAGTATCTAATGCATGTGATAAATGTTTGTTTAGTGATTTTTATAAACATGAAAGATTTCAGTTTAAGGGAGAGAAATTATGTGTGCCCATGTGTTCTATTTATGAGTTGTTTGTTAGGGAAACTTATGGGGTTGGTTTGATAGAGCCTTATAGTGTGTAGAAGATTTTAGATATATTGCATGAGCATTTTTATTAGCCTAATATAATTCATAATGCATAATCTATTTGTGATAAATGCATTACAAGTAGACAGTAAAGGTTAAAGTTAAATTGCATGGTTTGTATAAACCTTTACCTATGCTTAACCAACCTTGGACTGATATTTCTATGGACTTTATATGGATTACTAAGGTCTCATAGTAGTAAGAACAACATATTTACTATAGCAAAATGGCTAATTTTTTGCATCTTTTAAAACCAATTATGCAACATATATTGCTGAGTTCTTCTTTAAAGAAGTGGTGTGTTTGTATGTTTTGCCAAGAACTACTGTTAGTGATAAGGATGTAGTTCTTAAGTCATTTTTGGCACACCTTATGGAATAAATTGGAAACTAAACTTTTAGTTTTTACTATTATGCTTCCTCAAATAGATGAACAAATTGAAATAATCAATAGGACACTCACTACTTTGTCATGTGCTATCATTCAAAAGAACTTAAGGTAATGGGAAAAGTTTTTGCCACATTTTGAGTTTGCTTAAAAGCAGATGCTCTAAAAGACTCTAAAGTTTTTCTAAGAGTTTCCAATGCTTCACTAAGGATAATCACTTATCTTTATGTGCGAGATGATGGATAAGGCTTAGAATTTAAAGAACAAAGCTTAGAGCCTATGATATACATTCAAGTCATATGATCAAGCTATGACTTGATCTGTATGCTAAGTTGTATTAAAGACTTTTTTTTTTATTTTGGGTTGCTAAATTTTAAGTTAAGGCTAAATAAACATGTAAAAAGACTTCAATTCTTGGGTTTATTAAGCTTGGAAGTTTAGCAAAGTCTTGATACATTAGTTAGGATTTCTTATGTTCTTGGAAGAATATATTATATTAACTTATCAAAAGAGTGATCAACTTTTGTGATATCTTAAGATTAGGGTTTTTAGGACTTAATTTCCTTAAGATCCTAATTTGATTAATCTAACTTGTTTCGTAACTTTCAAGGATATGCATAACAATTTGATTCAAAAGTTCCTAAGATAGGTCATTTAACAAGTTATTTGTCATAAAGTCAATATAAGTCTACTTAACCAACTACAATACATGGGTTAATGACTCCTATTAGTTCTATTTATTTGACCAAGATAACATTGTCCTATCTAATAATCCAAGGCACATCATATAACGTTGCAAAAGGTAATGCTTTATCTTTGGCCTTTTTGTTTTTCCAAAATTATACAAACACGTAAGAGAGTGAGTTTTGTGAGACCTATTCTTTATTTACTAGCAATCTTATAGGTGTAATGTCTAATGGTAAAGAAGGCAATTTCCCATATGGAGAGGAGGAAGTAGTTATTATAGACTTTAAATTGCTTATGAAATCTTGAAAGTAGAAGTTCGATAAAATTAACCAAATTTTTTAGGAAGTCAAGGATAGGAGAGATAAAATAAAAGGGAAATTGAGTGTAAATCCTAAAAGGCTAGTTGGAAGGGTTACGTATTAGTAATTAGAAAATGATTTAGATGAAGATGGCGATAATGACTATGATAAGGGTGATAATGATAGTAAAGCTTTAAAGGTGGATTTAGAGCTTTACTATTTAGTATTAGGAATGGTAAAGTAGTATGAGACAATAAGAGTGTTTATGATAGTTACAATGGAGGTTAAGATAATAAAAATAGAATAGAAGAAGGAGTAGATAGAAATATGAGTATTATTAAAATGAAGGTTATCTCCTTTTAAAGAAAAGCTAACTCAAATGTGTACTTGGACTAAAAAAGAAGGGTAGAGCTATTGTTTGATTATTATAAATTTTCTAAGAAAAGAAAAAGGCTAAGATAGCTTTGACTAAATTTATTGATTATGTAGTAATATGGTAGGACTAGCAAATTATTACTAGAAAGAGGAATTTTGAAAGACCAATTGATACTTAGAAAGAGTTAAAGACTACAATAAAAAGGAGGATTGATCCTAGTTCTTATTATAGGGATTTGTATAACATGTTGTAGAGCTTTACACAAGGTCTAAAGAGTGTGAAAGGGTACCTACCATAAAGAGATGAAGATTGCTATGGTTAGGGAAAACGTAATGGAAGATAAGGAGGCAACTGTGGCTAGGTTCCTCTAAGGGTTGAATAAAAACATAACTAATGTTGTAAAATTACAACATTATGTAAAGTTGAGGATATGGTACACATTGCTATAAAGTTGAGAGGTAGCTTAAAGGAAGGAGTACTTCTAAATGTAATCAAAACTTGGGCTCATCTTTTTTGAAGCTGAATTGGGTGAAGAAGGAAGAGAAGATGACTCCTAAGATTGAAACTGATACACATAAGCTCAAGATTATTTGGGGTAGTCTTGAAAAGAGCAAATTTAAGGATAAACTCGAGGGCACCCAAGGAGAAATTATAGACATCAAGTGTTTAAGGTGTTTAGGTAGAGGTCATGTAACATCACAATACTTTAATAAATGCTTCATAAACCTTAGGAAAATGGTGAATATAAGAGTGGAAATGAGTCTAGTAATGAGGCTCATATACCATCATTAGTAGATGTTAGTGATGTTAAGGGGGGAGTAATGTAATTAGAGCATAGAGAGAAACTTATAATGGTAAAAAGAGCTTTTGGTGTATAAGTTAAGAAGATAGTGATAAGGGAGTAAGTGTTTGGTGAAAGGTAGAAGTTGTAGCTTGATTATAAATAGGGGTAATTGTACCAATATAACTAGCATAAAGTTAGTTAAGAAGTTAGGTTTACCCACAATTAAACATCTTAGACCATATAACCTACAATGATTGAATGATAGTGGAGTGATGAAAGTGAGTAAACAAATTGTGGTTCTATTCTCCATTAGTAGATATAAGGATAAGGTATTTTGTGATATTGTACTTATATACATAAGGGCAATTGTTATTAGGCCATCCTTGTAAATTTGATAGAAGATTTTTACATGATGGTTACTAGAACCGTTATTCTTTTAACATGGATGAAAAACCATTCACACTTGTTCCATTGGCACCAAAACAACTGTATAAAAACCAAGTGAGACTTTATGAAAGCGTGTAAAAAAGAAGTGAAAAGAAAGAGAGGGTAAAGAGAAAAGAAAGTGAGGGAGACAAAAACAAGGTGAGAATGCTTGAGAGTGATAAAAACAAGAGTGGTTAGATTTAAAGGAGTGAAAGTGACAGGGTGAAAATGCTTGAGAGTGATAAGCATAAGAGTGGTTAAATTCAAAAGAGTAAAGATGCAAGAAAACATGTAAATGTGTATATTAAAAGAGCAGATGTTTAGATTGCCTTCCAAATTAAGAAGCAAATGATCTTAATCCATTATAAAGATTTTTATTTTTCTAACATTAACTTTGATTCTTCTTTGCCTAGTACCATTTTATCTTTGTTGTAGAATTATAATGATGTATTCCTAAGAAGATCCTGGTCGGCTTACTACTAAAGAAAGCGATTGAAAATAACATTAATCTTATTCCAAATGCTCTTATTCCCAATAAGTTGGTGCATATATAAGTAATCTTAAAGAGATAAAGGAGCTTTAAAGGCAAGTTGAGGAGTTGATGAAGAAGGTTCATGTGTTACTTATGCATATACAAGCCCATACATAGTGCCAGTGTTATTTTTACTAAAGAAAGATGAGTTTTAGAGGATATGTGCTGATTGCAAAGTTGTCAATAAAATAATAGTTAAGTATCAACCTTCTATACTTAAATGATATACTTGATGAATTATATAGTATTTGTAACTTCTCTAAAATTGATCTTAAGAGTGGGTGTCATTAAATTAGGAGGATGAAAGGTGATAAGTGGAAAATTGCATTCAAGACTAAGCTTGGTTTGTTTGAATGGTTAGTTATGCCATTTAAACTAATGCACCTAGCACATTTACGAGATTAATAAACTATATTTTAAGACCTTTCTTGGGAAATTTTATTGTGCTTTATTTTGATAACGTATTAGTATATAATAGGAATCTAGAAGAGCATGTTAAACATTTGTGTTGTGTGCTTGATGTGTTAAGAAAATAAAAATTGTATACCAATTTAAAGAAATGTGATTTTTGCATAAACCATATTATTTTCTTGGGTTATGTTATGTCAAATCATGGTATAGAAGTTAATAAAAAAAAAAGATTAAGACTATTTAAGAATGACCTACACCTAAAAGTATGAGTGATATAAAGAGTTTCCATGGTTTAACTTTAGCTTTTATAAGAGGTGATTAAAAAGAATGTAAGTTTCAAATGGAGTAAGGAACAAGAAGACATATTTGATTTGCTTAAGTCTAAGTTATGTAATGCACCACCTTTTGCCTTGCTTGATTTTTTTAGGACCTTTGAAATTGAATGTGATGCATGATGCATCAAACATTAGGTTGGGAGAGTTCTCATGCAAGAGAAACAACCAATTAAATTCTTTAGTGATAAATTGAGTAGGGCAACAATGAATTATCCAACTTATGATAAAGAAATGTATACACTTGTTTGGACTTTAGAAACATGGAAACATTACCTTTGACTTAAAATGTTTGTAATTCATATTAATCATGAGAATTTAAAACACTTGAAAGGGTAAGGTTGGTTGGATAAGATACATGCAAAATAGGTCAAGTTTATCAAAACTTTTCCCTATGTGATTCAATACAATTAGGTAAGGAAAATGTTGTTGCTAATGTATTATCACTTAGATACACATTGATTAATACTTCAAGTATTAAGTTGTTAAGATTTGAAGACATTATTAATTTGTATGCTAATAATACTAATTTTAGTAACGTGTATGTTATTTTTTTATGATAAATTACTCATTTTTTTATTTTTTTAATACAAAAATTGAATGCATTGCAATAATTGTGATTTCAAGATAAATTCTTTTTTTTTTTCTTCCAATGCTTTGAGTTTCCAAACAATGAAAAATCACATTTTATTTATTCTCTTCCCTTTTGTTTCCATATAATCTAAACAAGATGCTTTTGCATTCTCTCTCTCTCTCTCTCTCTCTCTCTCTCTCCATAAAGGTTGTCAAATTATTTGGTAGGTTGTCACTGTATACACCATACATTTAATATAAAATCTGCAAAGCTGTAGGGATGGCAAACAATAAAAAGGAGAAGACATACAAGTCATAATTCTATCACTCTTTCTAATCTAACTTTCTTTTAGAAATAGAAAACAACTTCAAAGGGTTTCACAATCAAAGATGCTAGCATACACTGTGATTGACAACAACTATAAAGGATTCTACAAATAGATACCCTACAAATAGACGTACTAGTTAAAATTTCCCATAATTAGGCATGCTAGTAGACATAATGCATTATTAAATCAATGCTACAAAGTTACAGTAAGTCAAGTTAGGCAATAGCACAAGTTTCTTTGAGCAAACAAAAGATAAGGAACAAGAGTGGGGATCTCATACGTGAGAAGATGATGGATTGCACATTATCAACAAGTACTTCCTAAAGCATACTACCATAGAAAACAACTGCTCACACAAATGTTCAGTAGCCTTTAAGTTGTAATACTTGATGTCTTATGTGGGAAATAATAAAAATCTACAAACCACTTTGAAACTTCTGATAATTCCCTCAAAAGTCAACCCAACTTCAACTAAGTCATATTCTTACATAAAATTCCTTTGTTTCATATGGCTTATGATGAATGTACCAACTGTAAATGAGTTAATTGCCTTATTACCCCAGATATAACAAAAACTTTCTGCATCTTCTAACCATTGGGTTTCGAGCCCCCCCAAGGAAAAATGGTGATAACAAGATTTTCAAAAGTAATAAAAACATGCAAGCATCAAACAATAGTTGTTTTTACCATAAGCAATTTGGCAGAAGAAGCCTCCAAATGCCCTTTTGTCAGTCCATTATTAGAAAAATTATTTAAAATATAGCAGACATGCTCTAAACTAAATATGTTAAATGAGCATTTTGAGGAGAGTAATTTTAGAAACATAAAATGTAGATGGCTATCTCTCATCATCTTAAGAAACTTATCCTAAAAAAAAAAAAGAAACAATTGATATACAAAAAGAGACTAGAGAAGATTTGACTTAAAATTGTACAAGGCAGTGTATTGCAACATTTAACAAGTAAAAACCAAAACAAGTTAGTGAATTTAGTTCATTAGAATTATAAGCAATATGGTAAGGTAAATACCCATATGAAAAAAATTGTCAAACTTGCATTTACCCTAACTAGAACTACTAAGGCATGAATTCACAGAAATAAAGCTCTGAACAATGAAAAAAGCAATAGGTAATACATGATGCCTAAACTAAGCTCCTTTAGTTCAGTTTTAGGCTTATCAAATACCTTTTTTTTTATGTCAAAATTTTTGATCCAATAAATAGCATGTTTCCAATCTAAGCACAACAAAAACATTATATAAAATGCAGTCAAGGGAATTGTGTTCACAGATTCCTACCTTGACAACAATCATTTATGTGTGCTTGGGCTACTTATTGGTTAGAAAACATTCCTCACCATACAAGAAGACCTACTCAATTAATTTGTATCTTGTTTATCCTTTTTTCAAGCACAGAATGCTTATTACAAGTTTAGATTTGGCACTTATAAGCATTTATTGCACTCTAAGAAACTAAAGTAAAGAGTAGCAAGCAATATGCTGATGAAACTCAAAAAAGACTTCTCCCAATTGCAACAGTGCTTAATGTAACCCAATCACCATTGTCCTACATGACAAACTGTCTTCGTCTTCTCCCATTTTATTTCTCAATGATAACACAAGAATTAAAGTCTTCTCCTTGATGATGAATGCAAGGCCTCTTACATAACTTGATAACAAATTTCACTCCATGCAAGAAACAATAGTCTCTAAACAATGAATACAATAGGAGTCACAATTTCTCCCAACTAATTTGAAAAGAAAAAACATTAATAAAAAAACTCATTCTAGTTGTTTAAGCCTTAAAAATCATCCATTGATTTAATAATACCTCCAGTTCATTAACGATTCTATTGTTTTCCATGTGGTTCAATTTATGAAAGCACTTTTCTACTTTTGAACAATCTGGAAAGGATGTTGACATTTTCACAAATAGCTTTCTAAGTCTCTCCTACACTTCCCTAGAGGTGGTGGTTTCCTACAATACATATTTGCATATATTCTCTAGGGAAACCAACAAATAATGATCACAGATGGACCTTACCTTTGTGAATGTAACACTACCAAACTTCAAAAATATTTTTCAACTATCACATCGTCTATAAATTAAAGTGAAGTTCCTAACTTCACCTTAGGATCTACTAGTCTATGATACTAAGAGGGGGGTGAATCAGTATCACACCCTTTAAAACCACACTCTGATAATTTAAGCCAAAGTATTCTACTTATTTAATACTCTATCTCTTATCAATATGTAGGTATGTGAACAACTTGAAACTCTTCTCAAAAGCGAATTCTTTCTCAAATTCGACTAAAGTAGATCTATTATTACTTACTAATCACAATAGTCTCCAAAGTCACCTTTTAGACACCTTGCCTATTAGACAAATTGGATGTTCTTGATTAGGTCTTCTTTAGGTTATGGGTTTGATGATATTTTAGCTGCATTCACAATTTAATTCAAAACACAGAATGTAAATCAAAGTAAGGGCACGAGATTTACATGGTTCTGTGAATATGATGTATGTCCACAGTGGGAGGAACTCTTCCTTTACCGAGACAATCCACTATACATGAGAATATGAATGTGGTACTCCTGATGCTCACAATGTAGTTACAATGGATATATTAATCTTCTATTCCTTTCCCTATTGCAAATACAAAGCATGTCACTTACTGTGTCTGTCCTTCTTCTAGCTTGTCTTGCCTCTATTGAATTGAATAGGCTGCTTCATTGCCGCTTAGAAGTCCACCACAACACTTTCTAACCGCTCTTGAAGAAACTTGGAAATATGTTGAAAGTTCTTTCCAACGCTTCACCGAATTCCTTCTCTAGGTTGTTTCACATAACTCCTGCTTTCACTGTCTCCCGGCTTGCACTCACACTTTTGGCCTACCATTTCATGTCTCACGGCCTGCCCTACACTTCTGATTAGTCACACTGTTGCACATTTTGGTCTCATGCCATTGCATATTCTGATCTACCGCTAACGCACATTCTGGTCTTACGTCGACGCAAGTTCTAGTCTCACGCCGACGCACGTTCTGGTCTCCCGTCGTCAAACATTCTAGTTTCACATCAATGCACGTTCTGGTCTCCCACCGTCACATATTTCGGTCTCACGTTTCAGATCTGCACCCACTTCGCTGTTCTCAAGCCTCATAGATACCAGATATGCTCTTCCAATTATTTGTTTCTTATGTTTGCTCTCCCAATGGTCTGTTTCTCTTTTACAGTGATGACTCTTCGTTTTCTCTCTCACTGTCCAGCTAGGTACCCCTATTTTGCTGGCCACTCTTCTTTTTCCATTCTGCTCTTGTTTGGCCGTCTCTGGTTTTTCTCTTTTGCAACCCTACTAGTGTATGTTACCGTGTTGTGTCCTTGCCGACCGCTCTTTTTCGATCGTTCACTTCTTTGCTATCCACCCCTATCTGGCCATTCACTTCTTCGTTGTCCACCCCTATTTGGTGGTATCGTCTTTTTCTCTCCTTCCCACCTAATTATGTATGTTCCGTGTAGGGTTTTCTTTTTCTCTTGCAAAGTTGTGGTTTTACTTTCTTGCCCCTCTATATAGCTTCAAATTACTCTCTTGCCCCTCAATGTCAAATTAATTATACACTTAAATCTAGTTGACAACAATTACAACCCATACAAGGTTGTGGGAACAATAATCTCCCCCTTTGTAATTGTTGGCAAAACTCATAACAAAAGCCATTATGCAACAATTACAACTCTTGCTAAATATGCACTCCCCCATTCTTAATAGCTTCCCCTGCATTGTTGCATCTCTCCCCTTTTGCCAACCAATTACAAAAAAAAGTTCAAAAAGTAAAGATGGAAAATTCACCTAAACTTCAGGCTTGAGAAGGCATTTGTACAGATAGACTCATTCTGTGCTTTTCAAACAACTCTATGGATAGTGGTTAGAATATCTAAAATTTGATCTTTAGTGCTAACATACTCCAACTGAATTGTACCCTATTCCACTTGATCTTTGATGAAGTAATACCAGATGTCAATATGCTTGCTCCTTGAATGTTGAACCAGATTCTTGCTGAGATCAATAGCACTTGGATTATCACAAAGTACACTTACCAGTAACTTTACTTCAACACCTAAGTCTACCAATTGTCTTTGCATCCATATCACCTGAGTACATGCTGCATAGGCAATTATATACTCAGCCTCAACTATGCTCAAAGCAACAATATTTTGCTTTCTACTTAACCATGCAACACACTTTGAACCCAAGTAGAAGTTGCAGCCGCTGGTTGATTTTCTATCATCTGTACTTCCTGCCCAGTCTACATCAGTGTATGTTTGTTGTTTTACAGAATCCATGGTAGGATACCACAAACACATTTCCAGTGTCCCTTTAAAGTATCTTAGGATCTTTTTCACTGCCAACACATGAGATTCCTTAGGATCAACTTGGAATCTACTAGCAACGCACACATCTTGCATAAGATCAAGCCTTGATGTTGTAAGGTACAAAAGGCTCCCTATCATATTCCTATATTCTGTTGGGCTTATACTCCTTCCTTCCTGATATTTTGTTAACTTACAGCCCACTAACATAGGGGTACTAACAGGTCTACTATCCTTCATGCCAAACTTTTTCAGCATCTCTTTGGCATATTTTTTCTGAGAAATAAAAATACCTTCTTTACACTATTTTATCTGTAATCCAAAAAGTAAGTTATTTCTCTAATCAATGACATCTCAATTCCTCACTCATCTTTTATGCAAATTCTTGGCATAGCTCAGAGTGATCCCTTCCAAAGATGATGTCATCTACATATACTATGGTTATCAACTGGCCTTTCTCTGAGTTGAACACATATAGGTTATTATCAACTGTTCCTTTTCTGAAGTTCAACCTTCTCAAATGCATATCCAACCTACTGTACCATGCTCTTGGGGCTTGTTTAAGGCCACACAAGACTTTCTTCAACTTGCACACGTGTGTCTCATCCTTACTAATTTGTACTCCATCAGGTTGTTCAATATACACTTCTTCTTTTAAGAGCCCATTCAGAAAGGCTGATTTCATATCCATTTGATAAACTTTATACCTCTTATGTGCCATCAAAGATAGGAACATTCAAATAGTTTCTAACCTTGTCACTTCTACAAAAGTTTCATCAACATCTACTCCTTCTATCTGAGTGTAGCCTTTGCAAACCAGCCTAGCTTTGTTCCTCACCACCTTGCCATCTTCATTGTGTTTATTTTTAAACACCTATTTTGTTCTTATGACATTCTTGTTAGTGGGTCTTGGAACCAGCTCCCATGTTTCATTCTTCTCGATTTGATCTAGCTCTGCATTGATAGCTTTGACCTAGACTTTGTCTTATGTAGTCTCTTCAACAGATTTGGGTTTAACTTGTGAGAGTAAAGTAGTAGCTCCCATAATTCTTCTTCTTGTTGTAACTCCTGTTGATAGGTCACCTATGATCTAATTTCTTTGATGAGCACTGGTCCATGTCTTCTTTGTCCTTCTCTCTTACACAGTCTTAGTTACAAGTGAATCTCTTTCTTCATCTTCAGACTCACTCTTCTCTGAGTCTGAACTTACTTCTTTTCCCTCTTCTTCATGTTGGTCTGATTCTTCATCTATCTTGAAGTCATCTTCTTCATTGTCCTTAGCTTCTCCATTATACATTGTTTTTCAATTCTCATCTATTCTCACATCACTAGATGTGATAACTTTTCCCAACTTATGCAGAAAAACTTTATAACCTTTTGTCTTTGTTGAGTATCCCACAAAGATGCCTTCATCAGACCTAGCATTGAATTTTTTCAAGTTTTGCTCCTTTTTCTTCACAAAATATAGGCTGCCAAAGATTCTGAGATACTTACCTATTGTCTTCTTCCCACTCCATAACTCATATGGAATCTTATTAGTATTAGGCCTTAGTAAAACTCTATTCAGTAGGTGCACGGTTGTAAATGTTGCTTTTGTCCAAAATCTTATGTGAAACTTGGATTCCAACAATAGATTTCTTGTCATTTCAACCACAACACTATTTTTCCTCTTTACCACCCCATTCTGTTGAGGTGTTCTTACTGCTAACATCTAATGGTGAATACCATGCTTCTCAAGGTAATTTTCAAAAGCTTCATTTGTAAATTCAGTGTCTTAATCTGACCTCAATACTTTGATCTTCCTTCCATTCTTGAAGTAACTCAAAACTTTTGACTTGTATTTAAGGTGCATGATGCAGGTCCTTTTGGAATAATCATTAACAAATAAGATGAAGTACCTCTCACCATTCAACCCTTTTGTCCTCATCGGTCTACACAAATCAGTATGCACAATGTTAAGCACTGCTTCAGAACTGAACTCTTTGGTCTTATACTATTTTCTAGCATGTTTTCCTTTAGAGCATGATGAACAAACATACTCTCTCTCTCTCTCTCCTGAGGTTGGGAATGTCTCTGATTACATGAGTAGTGATCAACTTCCTCATGTTCTTCTGTGATAAGTGTCCTAACCTCCTATGTCAGAGTTGATTTTCTTCTTCTTTGGTGAGTAAACAGTTGTTTGTCTTATCCTCATCAATCACATATAAATTTCCAACTATTCTTTTCCCGGTTGCAACAGTATTGCCTCCTTTACTCTTTACATGGCAAACTATTTTTATGAATATCACTTTATGGTCTTCATTGTATAGTTGGTTGACAAATGTTAGATTATATTTAAGTCCTTCAACGTGCAGAACATCTTTCAGCTTTCCTTTTCCAATATTTATTGACCTTTGACCATTGATGTTGAGTGAATCATCATTACCAAACTTAACTCTGCCTTCTCTTGGCTTGTTTAGCTTTGATAATTTACTCTTGTCTCCTGTCACGTGTGAAGTGCATTCACTATTAAGGATCCACTGCTTATCCTTTTAGTCAGCCTTTAGTACAATTTCAGCTATATGAGTCACCTCCTTTTTAGCTTTATATTCCTTCTTTTGAACTAGTTTGAAGATAACTTTCTCCTTTTTCTCAACTTTCACTGTGCCATTAAGTGTCTTTTCTTGCTTAAGGAGAAGTGTCATACATCTCTTGGCATTATGACCATCCTGCCTGCAACTTTCACACTATTCCAAGTCTACCAATATAGCAAACATGTTCTTTGAAACTACTAGTTTAGGCTTCCACCAACAATCCTTGTCAGTGTGTCCTTACTTTTTACAGTATATGTAAGAACTCACAACAAGTGTTCTCTTTTAAATTTTGTATTCTCGCCCTGTATGCAACATCGGATCTTTTCAAGTTGAGACATATACTAGCCTTCTCCACCAATAATTACTCGCCTTATGACCCTAAACTCCACAATAGAGACAGCGACTTTGAAACTACCTCTTCTTGGATCTAATCACAGCTTGTTTTCTTTTGTTCATTACTTGCTGTGTAGGCAACGTAGCTAGCTTGTTTGCTTATGTGACTTTCATTTCAGTCACCTTCTTCTCCTTCTTATGTTCAACCATAGCCCTTTACTAGCTAACCTTCTTTTCTTCATTTTTGTTTGTCACCCTAAGTTGCTTCTTCAAATCCTTTTTATTCTTAGTTATCTTCTTTTTAGTCACAACCTTCTCTTTCAACTTATGTGGCACATTCTTATTATCTTTAGGCAATGTAGCCTTAAATTGCTACATTTTCTCTTCATTCTTATTTTCTCTTGCAAAACTTGTTTCTCTTATCATTTCAATCTTCTGCACATTCTTTTCAATCCTTTTGAGTTGTTGTAGAAGTCTCAACAACTCTTTCTCCACTCCTTCAATTTTTTAAGTCCTCGAGCCAAGCTCTATTGTAAGGTCTTCACATATTTTGATCTATTCTTCAAATCTTCTCTTCAAGTTAATATGTGCAGCCATTATTTCATCTTTTTGACTTTCTTCTTCTTCAAACTTTGCTTCAACTTGTTTTATGTGAGCCTTCAACCTTTTTATGGTTTTACCCCTTCTGATTATCTCCTTTGAAGTTGCTTCCAACTCAGCTTTCATATTTGGTTCTTCTTCATCAACCTCCTCTTCCTCTTCAAAGGTTAAACCACTATCTTGAGCTAATGCCATAAAGGCATGCTCATCTAATGAGTTATCATCTTCCTCCTCATCAGCTTCTTTGTTTGACTCATATAACTCTTAAATGTGCCTCTCTTCTTCTTCTATGGGTGGGTAATCTTCTTGCTAGAGTTCTTTGATTTAAATGATGGTTTTCTACATTTTGAATTTGGTTCATCATCACCATCCTCATCTTCATTATCAAGTTTCACTTTCCACTGAGAAGCAAAGTGTCCAGTCTGCCCACAACGATAATATCTCAAGGACAACTGTCCTTTTCCCTTCTTAGACCCATTCTTGAATTTTCTTGTGAAGTAAGTCAACACTTTACCATTATCCTTACTAGATGATTCTTCCTCTTCTCTTATCTTTAAGTGTCTCATAGCTTTGAAAGCTGTCTCTTTTGGTAGTTTTGATGTTAAGGAGCTTTCAGTTGACTTTATTCTCATCTCATGTGCAATGTGATTACACTAGAGATCATGCAGTGACATAGAATTGAGATCTCTACTCTCCTCTATGGCTGCCACCTTTGAGGCAAATCTCTCAGAAAAATTTTCAGAATTTTCTTCACAATAGATGAGTCCTTCTTGTTCTTCCTATGACTTCTAAGATTGTTTACAACATCAATAATCTTGGTGAAGAACTCTTTGATTGTCTTATTTTTTTGCATTCTTTGAGATTCATATCTTCAGTCTTATATCTCCTTAGCATATTTGCAATCCATAACTTTAGCATACTCAGCATCTGTCAATGCTGAAATGATGACGTTTAATACTTTCTCATTTATCTCAAACTGCCTTAATTTCTTTAAGGTTGGATCATTACCTTCTTCTGGGGCCACAAAACCCTTCTTTACAGATTTTACCACATTCATACCCATGGTTGCAAATACTACCTACATTCTCGCTCTCCACATATGGTAGCTGGTTTTATTGAAGATTGGAACCTTCTTGTTGTAAACAATGCTAGTACTAGTACCAACATCCATTTCGCAGTATGCTAAACAAGTTAAAAACTTTTTAAACCCTTCAAACTAGTACACCAAGCTGTTAAGATTCAAACTGGTGAACCAATGCTCTAATACTAATTGAAGTTCCCAACTTCACCCTAAGTTCTACTAGTCTGTGATACTAAGAGGGGGGTGAATTAGTATCACACCCCTTAAAACCATACTTTGATAATTTAAGCCAAAGTATTCTACTTCTTTAATACTCTAACTCTCATCAATATGCAGGTATGAGAACAACTTCAAAATCTTCTCAAAAACGAACTCTTTCTTAGATTCGACTAAGGTAGATCTATTATTACCTACTAATCACAATAGTTTATAAAGTCACCTTTCAGATACCTTACCTATTAGACAAATTGGATGTTCTTGAATAGGTCTTTTTTAGGTTATGGGTTCGATGATACTTTAGCTACGTTCACAACTCAATTCAAAACACAAAATGTAAATCAAAGTAAAGACACAAGACATTTATGTGGTTCTATCAATGTGACGTACATCCATGGTGGTAGGAACTCTTCCTCTATCGAGACAATCCACTATACTTAAGAATACCAGTGTGATACTCCTGATGCTCACAATGTAGTTACAATGGATGTCTTAATCCTTTCACTATTGCAAATACAAAACAAGTACAATACAAATAGTGTCACTGTGTCTACCATTCTTTTAGCTTATCTTGCCTCTGTTGAATTGAATAGGTTACTTCATTGCCCCTTAAAATTCCACCACAATACTCTTTAACCTCTCTTGAAGAGACCTGGAAATACATTAAGTTCTTTCCAATGCTTCACCGAATTCCTTCTCTAGGTTGTTTCACATAACTTCTGTTTTCACTGTCTCATGGCTTCATGGCTTGCACTCACGCTTTTGGTCTGTCGTTTCACGTCTCACAACTTGCCCCACGCTTCTGATCAGTCTCACCAATTCTGGTCTCACGCAATCACACATTTTGGTCTCCTACCGACGCACATTCTGGTCTCACGTTGACACATGTTTTAGTCTCACACTAACGCACGTTCTGGTCTCCCACCAACACACATTCTGGTCTCATGTTTCAGATCTGCACCAACTTCGTTATTCTCAAGCCTCACGGATACTAGATATGCTCTTCCGATGATCTATTTTTCACGTTTGCTCTCCTGGTGGTCTGTCTCTCTCTTACGGTGGTGACTCTTCATTTTGTCTCTCACCGTCCAGCTAGGTACCCCTGTTCTGCTAGCCACTCTTCTTTTTTTGTTCCGCTCTTATTTGGTTATCTCCTGTTTTTCTCTTTTGCAACCCCACTGGTGTGTGTTGTCGTGTTGTCTCCTTGCCAACTGCTCTTCTTCAATTGTTCACCTCTTTGCCGTCCACCCCTATCTGGCCGTTCACTTTTTTGCTATCCACCCCTATTTGATTGTACGTCCTTTTTTCTCTCCTTCCCACCCAATTGTGTATGTTCTGTGTAGGTTTTTTTTTTTTTCTCTTGCAAAGTTGTGGTTTTACTTTCTTGCCCCTCTATGTCACTTTATTGTCTTGCCCCTCCATGTCAAATTAATTGCACACTTAAATCTAGTTGACAATAATTACAACCCATACAAAACTTTGGGAACAACATAAAACAAATGTTTCAAGCTAAAAATTCAATAAAGGAGAAAAATACATGTCATGTAAACAAAATACCAATCACATCAACAAATACCAGAAGTTATATAAGCCTAATCTCATAATGCAGCATCAAAAGAGTGTAGGAAAACTAGAATTAAATGGTTCTTTAAGAAAAGCATGTCAGGTATGGCCACTTGAAAATGCATCATTATTCAAAACATCCATGATAAGATCATGCAGTTACTATAGGACTAAGGTATGTGTTTAAGCATCCTTGTAATACTTTAACCCTTTCTTCATAATTTTCCTCCCTTCAAGTACTGATTTGCTTTACACTCTATTATATCCAATATTTCATATTTTTGTACACCTCTCAAGCTAGAAATTCACCAAAATAAGTAAAGTGTTAATCACATGATTAAGTATCATTTGGAAAAATGATTTTATAAAATTAGAAATATTTCAACTATCTACTTAGATTAGTGCATAGTTATACAAGAAAAAAATATATCTTCAGTCATCCTCATCCACAAAACTAAAGTTACTATATTAGAGACTATATCTCAATTTTGATTTTTAAGCCAAGTTAAGCTAAATGCAAATTATATATATGGATGTGAACCTATCCCTCTTAGATCAATAGATTATCCCTACTTAATTAATAATGACAATTCCTCAATATCTATCACAAACAAAATTAAAAGATTGGAAATAAGAAATCACCCAAAGATGCCAAGCTTATAAAAGTTCAACTCTTTTTGTCACAATTTTCATCATAACAAAACTAGGAACAGTTAATAGAAGTGAATTATGTAGAAAAGCTTTATAGACAATAAAATTAGATTTGAATAATGCCAATGTTGGTCAATAAAATAATAAATAGCATAGTAGCAAATTAAGCATGCATATATTTTGTCCAATAACCATAGATCACACATCAGCATTTACAATAACCTAGAGCTTTACCTTTTGTTTCTTCCTTAAGGCTAAATAAGCCTACATTTCCATTTGCAACCTGAAACACACAGACCAGGTAAAAAAAAAACAAAAATCCACTATTTCTATTACAATAAAAACTAACATGAATACCTTTGTTTTAGAGACAAAATTAAGTTCAATGCCTTCACGTGCAGAGGAATGACTAGAGAAAAGAAAGGGATATAATGCCTTATCCTCTCGTTAGTAGAGAGATTACCGGAAACAAATCCTCTTGAAGCATAACTTCCACATTTTGGGACCTAAAGGACAATTACAAAGATAACATTGGGTGCTATAAATCCTGAATTAGAGGGGAATGCATAAAAAAATGGGAAGAATAGACCTGAACTCCTTAGAATCCTTCTTATAACACAACATCAATACTTTACATGGAATCACTTCAAGGTGGTCACTTATACTCATGTGGCCTTCAGAACACCTCATACAATACTCTTGATAAACCTCTATCAACTTCTGCAAAGCCTTCTTTCTAATAGATATCTATAAGATATTTGGAAGTTAAATGATCTCGAGATTAAAAAGAAAAATTGATAAACATAACAAGTTAATTAAGATAAAGGAGCAGAAATGTCTGAACAATACCTTCTTATCCTTAAGCCTTTTGGTAGCTTTTGATATCAATTTAAGTGGAAATAATTTCAGGTTAGACTTGGCAAGATTGCAAACTACATCTACTACCTGTATCCTCACTTTGTCATCAAAATCCAACAAGCGGCCTTCAAGGGTAGCTACTAATTGACAAAGGAGAAGTTATTTTGAAAATTTGAAAAATTAAGGTCACTCTAGATGAAATAAGTGATTTGTTCACTAAATGACTTACCAAGAAGTTCCAATGATTCTTTCCCATAGGGATTAGAGATGAAGCAAGCTTTGGCACGACATATAACACTAACTCTAACCTCCATAGATTTGTCAAAGAATATATTCTTGAACTCTATGAAAAGATTTTGATAATTTTGTGCAATGTGGGATTCAAGCAGTGCAAGGAGCTTTCCAATTAACTTAACAGCTTTTATTCAAACATAAACTTGATCAGTTTACAAATTAAGATACAGTTCAACTTCTGTAAGGATAACCTACTGCAAGTGGAAAGGAATACTTGAAACTACACTTAAGAAACTAAATAAAAAAGAAAAAATATACTAAAAAGTTGTAGGAGGATAGCTAAGAATTGCATACTATTCAAATGGTTATTGTGATAGTATTGACCATAAAAAGTTAAGAGAGCTGCCATACCAGTAATTCTTGAGTCAAGTCAGGGATGATTAAGTTAGGGATGATAGCCCAAAGCATCTGAGGAGCACACTCAAAAATTTTAAATAGGATATCATGGTAGAATTCTTTGAGCTCACTCTCAATAGAATCTTTGTTTAGAGAACAAGATGTTAAAAAACCATAGACAAAGGGCTCAAGGAATTTTGCACAATTTTGAATGATAGCAATAGTAAGCTAAAAGACCAGCAAAAGTTGCAACCTATCTAGAAATGCAAGAAAATGAGGTGAGTTGGAATTCTAAAAAGGATGTATTGTAGTACTGTAGCTATTGCATGAGGAGAAAAAAAAATGGAAAATCAAACCAGATGGAGTTCCATACCACCAACAAAAAATGTTAAATTAATGATAAGTGCATGAAATACATACATGCTTCCAAATCAACTAGAGATCCTAACATTTGTCAAGCCTCACCAAAGGGGAGCAATGCAACGACAGATTGAAGCATCAATTCCAAAAGTTCAAATTGGCAAATCTAAAAGCCAAAAATTACATTCATCAACACAATTTCATATTCATTCTCTAATGTAGGTGAAAAAGATATTCACTGCAAAAGCAAATCTTGTATACCTATAATTTATTTTCCTATATGATTTACTCCATCATGAATCTCTGACAATTTCAGCCCAGATTACTAGGAATTTGACCTCACAAAAACTTACTAAAGAATTTCATTGTAGTTGCCAACTTTAATAATGAAATGGTATGAGCAATTTGTAAAATAGAAAATTACAACAAAAGTCATAAAGATATATTTTAAAACAAAGTCAGCACCATTTAGCCCCAATAAGCCAAACAAAGAAATATTTTCAAGAAACAAAACCGTTAGCAACCACTTACCACTAGAATAGAAACCGATGGGAATGGACCAATTTAGTTTCTATTGGGACAAAGCAATCCTGGACTAATATTAACTGCTCATAAGGAATTGTCTCCATCACAAATTTCCTGTTACACACCTGTGCATACAACACCCAAACACCATCCCTATGCCCACTACCTTCCCCGCCTAAAATCCAAAAAAATAATAAAAAAAAGAAAATAAAATACTACAAAATAGACGCACAAAGCAGGATTAGGTGAATGAAGATGAAAAGTGAGGCCCAACTAGAATTGATTCTTGGAGCATAACTTCCAGGAGCTGTTTATATCATCAAAAACAACAATAACACACAAGTATATGAGATTCTACTCTTTTCAAGCACATGAACAGGCTAACACCATTTGAAAATGAATGCCAATGAAAATGCAAAGCTTGGTATCTCCATTTACTTGGACCGACTAGACAAGTGGATTCAATGGCAAGGGTTGTGAAAATTGTTTGGTTGGATGAGAAATCGGCATAGCGCAGGTGGTTCTGTTGCAGCTAGTTATTGTGGTGTTGCTCAAGGACAAATTATGCACTCCTGCACATTGCATGGCAGGGTAAGTTGACAAGTTGGATGAGAAAAAGCTTACACAAACCCTAGGCCTAGTTTTGCAAGGGAGGGAGGGAGCGTGGAAAGGGAAGCGAGGAGGAACAGTTTCTTTTTCAGTTTGAGTTGTTTTTGATTTTTGATTTTTGTTGAGTGTCTGTTGCTTTTGAAATGTCATACGCTCTCAAGGGCTTCTTCGTTTTGCAAATCCAAGCGAGAAAGGCGCGGTCCATAAGCTGGGGGCTGTTATTTTACCCTTTTGCCCATCCGAGTGCTTATTCAGCACTCATTTTTTTACGAGTTTCGAATGTGTTATTTTACTATTTTACCCCTAATAATAAAAAAATGACGCCATAATACCGAGGATGTGGTGAGCTTGCAATTAGATCGCTTTGGACTCCGTATGCAGAAGGGATTTGAAGGCAGTCAATTATTAATTTACTTTATTACCCTCATATGTTAAACATTTCTCTTGGGGTAATTTATTGTTTTTATCTTTTTACCCTAATTCTCACTGTCTTTGCTGTAGGTGGTGTCTTTTAGAATCTCTATGTTTTAAAGCCTGGCAACATATGGATGACATATAATTAATTTTCAATGCCAAACTCTTTATGACAAAGACTTGGCTATAATTTTATTCATAGAAAATACCAAACATCATGCTAAACTAGCCACAAATTAATGGTAGCACAAAACGATAGAGAGAGAATATTAAAAATTGTTTTAGTTAAAATGCATGTGTGTGTTTTAAATTTAATTACATTAATTATAATTACAATTATATAATCAAACTTAAAAAAAGAAAAAAAATAATCTTTCAAAGTTAGATATATTATCATAAGGTGTAATATAGAAACTTGTTTTTATAATTTATTTTTTGACAAACATTGAAACCTTTTTCCGTGTTGCCTAAATGGAGGAAGGAAGAGGTCAATGACTTGCTTGACCTACAAAAGAAAAATACCAGACAAGAACATAAATTTTCAAGGGAATGGACAGAGAGTCAATACATAAGCTCTAATAATGTGTTTGCTATCCTGGGAAATAACGTGTGCAAGCCGACCCACGAAACCTGATATTTAAGAAGAGAGAGGGAAAAATTTTCAACGCGATGAAAAATAGGCAAGGTTATCATTGTTAGGTCCAAATCAAATGTCAAAAAAATGATATTAAATCATTAACATTACATGCAAGAATCACGTTTGACCATGCTTCTAAGGATTGGTTTATAGCACAACTACCAAATTTCCCTACTTGGAATGCACATCCATGGCATCATGGGTTGAAGGTGAGTTACTGATATAGATCCAGTTCTAAAAAGTCAAAACAAAAGAAGATGAAAAAAAAAAAGAATTAAAATAATAAATGACACAGAAAAAGAGAATAAAAGAGGCATAAAAAAATTTCATTGTTTTAAATAAACATTTCTTTTGACCACATATGTAAAAGGATGTTGAAAGAGTTCGTGCCATGTGTATTATACATAAACAAGCTAACTCTAGACTTTTACCCCATGTTATGTTTATGCTTTTAGAAATTTGTTGTGAATCTTGTACTAACATTTTTTTGAATTTTGTTTTTGAATTACCAAGTCCAAGAAGGGCCAAGATTGAATTTTTGTTATACTTGATAAGTTTTCAAAGATTACTTATTTCATTGCTTTTACTAAAATGGATGATATCATACATATTGTAGAATTATTTTTTAGAGATGTTTACCTATATGGAGTGCTAAAAAGTATTGTGTCTTTTAAAGTATATGAATATTAGATTAAGATAGCAAGAGAGTGAAAAATAAGAGAAGAATGGATGAGAGAACGAGAGGAAAAGAAAAAGAAAAATAAAGAGAGTGAGAGGTCAAAGGAAAAGAAAGAAAGTGAGGTCGTGGAAAAAAATTCAAATGAAAAGAGTGAGGTTAAGAGAAAAGTTGGAGAAAAAAGTGTGCAAAATGAAGAAAAAAGTAAAAGGGTGATTGTGTTTACTGGGGAAAATGAGGTTAAGAATGCTATGATTACAAGATAGCAACTACTTATACTTATGTATAAGAATGTTTCTAATGACTTTAACCCTTCTTTACCTAGTATGGTTGTTTTATTATTGATGGAGATCAATGTGTTGGTTGAATAACACAACTTCCATGAAAAGAGAACATGGTGTTGATAAAGTACAACAAAACAAGTATTTTTAAGATCCTTTTCAAAGAATTAATGGTCCAATGAAAAGGGAAAAGACAAAGAAGATGAAAGAGGATTTACAAGGCTTATCATAGAGATGTATGGCAAAGGGTCTGCTCTAGAAAATTCTAAGGTTATTCTAGAAGTTTTCAATACTACACCAAGGAAAATCACTAATCTTTTTGTGCAAGAAGATGGACAAAACTTAAAACTTAAAGAATAAAGCTTGGAGCCCATGATATAAATCCAAACTACATGATCAAGTTAAAGAGGCTCAATCTAAATGTTAAGTTGTATTAAAGGGGGTATTTTATTTTATTTTTTGGTTGCTAGATTTTAAATTAAGACTAAATACACATGTAAAAAGGTTTAACTTCTTCAATTTATTTGGGGTTATAGGTTTAGCTGAGTCTTGATACATTAGTTAGGATTTTTACCTTTGACTTTTATGCTTAGTTGTCATTAGTTGTAGTCTTTTAAAGATTTTTGCATCAAGGCAGATTTGTACTTCTTAATTAAAGGGATCCCCTATAATTAGGGTCTTTCTTACATAAATATGATAAGAAACACCTTTTCCTTATGGGATTATGATGTTTACATGCTTATATAAAAGGGTATAACCATCTAAAATAAGGTTCATGAATAATATTAATATATTTTTAGCAAGCTTTGCTTAGAGTCAAAAGAAGATGCAAAGCCAAAGGATTTGGCTGCTTTTTCTAAAGATAAAGTTAAAACCAAATCTTCTTTTAACCAAATATTCTTTTAAATATTGTAATACTAAGTACATTAGGTGTCAAGGGTATAGATATATTTGTTCTCAATGTCTAAATAAAAAAGTCATAATGATGAGGACCTTCTTAAGTTTCATACTAAGAAGGGGGGTAAATCAATGTAAGACTTTCACTTTTTATAAATCTTTTCAGATTTAACCTCAATGACTTGTTAAAGCTGATGATCTAATTTTTATCTTTCTCCTTTATGTAAGAGTGGTCGTACGGATATTAATCAAATGCAAGCACCCAAGAACACATGCCAATTTTAATGTGGTTCACCCACAATAAGTGAGTTACATCCACGGTGTGATAGGATCACTCCTAAATCACATAATCCACTCTTATTATTAAGGGATACAATAATGTTATGGAAGGACTACTCCTTAACCACTTATAATGATCTCCTGATTAAGGAGTTGATCTCCCGATCACTTTAAGGGTATCCCACACTTTTCAATAAGTTTATCAAGAGTTTATAATGAAAACTTTCTTAGACAATGATTACTTAATGTACACAAGTTGTTAGTGCAGAACATGGATCTTCTCCTTCCTTTGTTGTTGGTGCTGTCTCACTTGTTGCCTTGGTAGGTTGTCTCTTTTGCGGCTGTAAGTTGCTAGATTAAGACACATTTTCTCCTTTATTGCAACAATAGCAGCAAGTTGTTGGACCTATTGGTATTGCTGCCTGCACGTGTTGCTATCACTGCCTGTGCATGCATAATCTGTTATCATTGCTTGCACATTCTGCTATCACTATATGCATGTGCACGAGCTACTATTGTTACTTGCACATTCTACTATTGCTACCTGTATGTTTTACTATCGTTACCTACACATGCACAGGCTACTATCGCTACCTTCTCATTTTGTTCTTACTGTACCCTCTTTTGGTGTGGCTTGCTATTGCTCTCCTTAGCTACCTCTCTCTTTACTGTTCACCTTTCCTTATGGCTACCTTTAGGTTTGCCATTCTTTTTAAGAAAATCTAAAGCACCTTATTGTCTTACAAGTGCATGGGGTTATTTATAGAGCCTTAAGATTAGGGTTACACAATCATCAACAGTTATCATTGATTCCCAAAGGTTGCCTTACAATAAACAACCTAATTTCATTCCTAAAATTTAAGGTTAATGGTTAACATTGACTTTCTAAAATTTAGGTTTAATGGTCAAAGGTCAACAGTTAGCTTTGACCATTAAAATTTAGGGTCACGATCAACATTGGCTCATTAACTTTAGGGTTGTCCTGCCATCACCAATTTTGCCCAATGACGTCTTTACATCTCAAAAATATTTATAACATCAAATTAGCCATATGAGATGGTGTTAACAATAAATCTAACATTAGCTATAAAAGATGAGCTCAATAATCCCCCCCTTTGGATTTGTTGGCAACACATTAAATCTAATATCATGCACATATAACAACCTTTGACATTTACAGCTCCTCCTACAAATTGTCATTTACAGCTCCCCCTAAAACATGCATCTCTATTAACTAAGCTGCCTTTTTTTTCCATTTCTCTCCCTTTATTTATCAAGCTACTTCCCTTTTTAATCAATATATACTCTTTTTGGATTTATGCAAAATATCTCCCTCTTTGACAATAAATCCAAAGAATAATAGAAGAGGGAAGGGGTGAGGGGTTGGAGGCATACCTTAGCCTCTAAGGGATGGCTAAACACATAAAGTCAACTTTAAGTTTTGAAATATCTTTCATGATAGAGCTTTGGTGAATATATATTCATTTTTATCCACTTTTTCTTTAATAAAGTGATACTTGATTTCAATATGTTTAGTTCTAGAGTGTTAGACAAAATTCTTTGACAAATTGATGGCACTTTGGTTGTCATAACCAATTAACAATGGTAGCTACACATCCACCTCCATATCTTTAAGCTGTTGTTTCATTTATAGCAATTGAGTACAAGCTTTATTAGCAGCCACATATTTAGCCTCTACAGTACTTAGAGTCATTGAATTTTGCATCTTGTTATGCCTTGAAACACATCTATTACCCAAATACAATGCACTACCCAACATTGACCTTTTGTCATCATAATTTCCAGCCCAATCTACATTTGTATACCTATACAAATTAAGTTATCCATTTTTATCATAAAGTAGTCCAGAATTTTTTATGCCTTCCACATACCTTAGAATTCCCTTAACTGCCATGAGATGAGATTCCTTGGGGTCACTTTGAAATCTGGCACAAAGTGTTATAGCAAAAACAATATTAGGCCTTGATGTTGTCAAATACAGTAAGCTTCCAATCAACTTTCTGTATTCCATATGATCAACCATGTTGTCTTCTTTATCCTTGCTTAACTTTGTTCCAACCATGATGGGAGTGCTTACTTTTGTACAGTTCTCCATCCCAAACATTTTTAACAGCTTATAAGTATACTTTTCTTGGGAGAGAAAAATTCTAGCCTCACTTTGCAACATATGTAATTCTAAAAAGAATTTCATTTCACCAAGTATGGACATCTTAAACTTCTCCTTCATTTGCTCAGCAAAGGTAGTGCACAGGGCCTCCTTTTCTATAGCAAAGATGATGTCATCAACATAAAGGACAATAATTAATTGGCCTCAGTTGTCTTCCTTTATGTACAAGTTGTTGTCCACATTCCATTTTTTAAACTTAATATTTTTTAGGCATGTATTTAGCTTGGAATACCATGCTCTTGGAGCTTTTTTAAGTTGTATAAAGCCTCATTTAATTTATGCACACTTGAATTATCATGATTAAGTATAAAACCATTAACCTGTTCGATAAATACCTCTTCTTCAAGCTCTCCATTCAAAAATGCAAACTTTACACCCATTTGATCGACTTTGTAGTTCCTTTGAGTAACAATGGCCATGAATATTCTAATTACTTCAAGTCTGGCCATCGAAGCAAAGTTCTCTTTAAAGTCAACACCTTCTACTTGTGAGTAACCTTTATAAACAAGTCTTGCTTTGTTCCTTACCACCTCACCTTTTTCATTGATCTTATTTCTGAATACCTACTTGGTTATAATGATGTTTTTCCCTTTAGGTCTAAGTACTAAATACCAATGTTGTCCTTCTTAATTTGATCAAGCTTTTCATTCACAGCACATACCCATTCCTTATGCTTTAATGCTTCTTCCACGAATTTGGGTTCCACCTTGAAAATCAATTAGGTTTGTTCACCACCTCTTAGTCTTCTTCTAGTCTACATAGAGTCCTCTTTACTTCCAATAATGTTTTTGGCCTTAACTTCAGCTTTAACTTTTCTATGAGTTTGGGAATGCCTTGATTCTTCTTCTTCATCACTTGTAACTTGATAGTCAACATTTTCCTCATGCTGAATGGCCTCGGATTCATCACTTTTAGACTCTTTTTTGCTTTTATACATGGCATCTTTAGCTTCCTCAAGCTGTGATTGCATTGTAGCACCATTTTCAATCACTTAAACATCAAAGTTGTCTACCATTTTTAGTAACCTTTTGTTGTAACATTTGAAACCTCTTCCATTCGGTACGTAGCCTAAGAATATGCCTTCATTAGCCTTCTCATCAAATTTGTCAAGATGCTTGCCTTTGAATTTAATGATACACAGGCTTCTAAACAATTTAAAATGTTTTACACTTAGCTTCTTATCATACTATAGCTCATAGGGTGTCTTCACTGTATATGGTCTCATTAGACATTTATTTTAAATATGAGTTGCAGTAGTGATAGCCTTTCTCCAGTAAGTATGTGAAGTACCATACTCAACCAACATGGTTCTTGCCATCTTCACTGGGCTTCTATTCTTCCTTTCTGCCACTCCATTTTGTTGATGTGTGTAGGGACTAGCATATTTATGCTTCACTCCATGCTTCTCCAAATAATCTTTAAATTCATTGCATATGCATTCTATCCCATTGTCTATCCTAAGCCTTTTAATTTTTCCCCCTAATTGGTTTTCAATTAACCTCTTATAACTATTGAAATTATTGGGAGCCTCTAATTTATGTTTAAAGAACATAATGCAAGTCATTCTTGTAAAATCATTAATGAAGGAGATAAAGTACCTATAACCCTTATTTGATCTTTGTCTTATAGGCCTACAAATGTTTGAATGGATAAGCTCCAATGGCTTTTTTGTTTAAATCTCTACATTTTTTTGGGAGAGTATTCACCATCTTCCCTTTTTGACACGTGCAACAAATTGTATCTCTCTCTTTCTTCTCAATTTTTCTCATAGCTTCATTTTTGGATAGCTTGTTTAGCTCCTTTTATCCAAGATGTCCTAATCTTTTATGCCATAACAAGTTCTCATTTTTTGTGTTTATGAAGCATGTGTTTTTGCTTCTAGAAACTTGATACAAGTTTCCATTTATTTTTTCACCCTTAGTAAGAATAGCATCATCTTTTAATTTCTTTACTGTGTAGTTACTCTTATTAAAAGTAACTTCATATCTATCATCATAAAGCTAGCTAACACTGATAAGATTGTGTTTTAGTCCTTCAATATAAAGTACTTTCTTTGATTTCAGTTTTTTTGCACCAATTTCAATAGCATCGATACCTTGAATCTTTAAGGCACCATCATTGCCAAATTTGATTGACCTTTCATCATATTTTGCTATTGTATATGAAGAGCAGCCATTGTCCAACATCTATGGCTTTTCTTTATTGGAAGCATTCAAGGCTACTTCCACCATAATAGATGTTTCTCTTCTTCTTCTTCTCCTTTGGCTGAATGTGGGAGCACATGTAAGTGTTCTTCTTTGCACTATTTGACCAGGTAGCGATGTCAAGCAATCCTCAGTAATGTGTCCAACATTTTTGCATCTTCTATAGATTTCTCCCAGCAAATCAAAGCTGTTTCTTAGTGGAATTTGGCTTCTTTTCACTTGAGATTGTCTCCCTTTTAGATAGAGTCTCCCCCTAGACTTTTGCCTCACATTCCTCTTCATTATAGGCTGAGGATTACAGCACACCTTAGCCTTATGCCTATATTTACCACAGCTATAGCAAAATCCTTCGAATCTGAATTTTCTTCTTTTGCCAAGTTCATGTCTCTTTTCTTCAACAATTGTTTTGACACCCTTTTCTCCATCTTTGATAGCTTATCTCCTTTAGATATGAGTCTTCACCACATCTTTCCTAATCCATTTTAGCTTCGGTTAGTTTTGCTTCTCTATCACATCATTGTGCTTACTTTCAAGTATAAACACAAATTTCTTCTTTTCTTCTACCTTCTCATTTGACTTTTCAATATAGCTAAGACTTTTCTTTCCCATAGAATAAGGTCTTTAATTGCTTAGACACTCATCCAACTTTCTAGTAACCTCCTTCTTGATGGCATTTGTTGAAGACGACTCTCTTTTTACTTTCATGACTTACATAAAGCATTCTTTATACTTCCTTAATTCAAACTTAGCCTTGTGGAGCTTGACTTGCAAAATCAGCACCTCTTGCTCTTAAGCAATCACCTTAACACCAAGATCTTCATGTATCTTGCCTTTCTTTGCCTAAAGTACAACTAGCTCCTCAATCCTCTTCAAGTACTCCTCCTCTTTTACTTTAAACTCTTTTTCTTTCACCTAAAGATTAGATTCATCAACAACAAAATTTTTATACAGCTTCTTGAGATGTTTTACCTCTTTTTTCAACTTGCTATTTTTGTGCAAACAAGCACTCAACTCATTCTTAAGTTGCTGCACCAACTCATCCTCTTCCTCTTTTATTGATTCCCTATCACTTGAAGATTCTTAATCATCATCTACTTAAGCAACCAGCACATCTTTTGCAACCCCATTATCATAATCATCATCAATTTCTTCTTCTAAATCTTCTTCATCTAGCTTGTTCAAAAAATTTCTTCTTTTGGATATAAAGAATTACTTTTGCCCTTTGGCACTTAAATTTCTAGCTTTTGAATAATTAGATTGCTATGTTCTCCACCTTGGGACCAACTCATCATCATCATCACTGTTTACTTTTATTCTCTTTGGGTAGTTCACGGCAAAGTGTCATATGTCTCTATAGCTAAATGTCACGGAGTATGGCTCGAATTATGCTAACCCACGAGACACTTAGTCAATCTTGCGAGAGAAGATGAGCTAAGTAAGCCTTAAAGAATTTGAGTGAATCAGCAAAAGATGAGTGAGAGGCAAGTAAGTGAATTGGAAGTGCTTGAGAGAATGAAAGAGAGAGAGCATAAGAGAGCTTTGCATGTTAACTTGTATTGAGAAAGGATTCGTGCTATACATATGAGAAGAGTGACCTATTTATACAACTCAAAAGAAAGCCCTAAAATGGAATGTTCTCAATATATACCAGGATTATTCTAGATATGGTCCCTTTTAGAATTCTCTAAGCAATTATGGCACATTCTGCATGCTTTTAGGACCTTCCATGAATAGCAAATGGGCTGGGCAACCCTTAGAGGTTTGGTCTTAGCCTGAATTTGCACCTTAAGAATATATGAATGGGTCGAATCAATGTATCCTTGTGACATCCTCCCCCACTTAATCCTACGATGTCCTCATCATATTTTTAGCCTTAAATTGCCAAATATGATCAACAAATGGCCAAAGCTGGTCCTCCTGTTCCCAACTAGCCTCGTGGTTTGACAAATCTTCCCATTTCACTAAGTACTCGGTATAGTTAGGAACTCCCTTTCTTTGGATCACTCAATCAGCAAGGATGTGTTCCACCTCTTTGTTGAATTTGGTGACCACAGCTGACGGTGCGTGTTTGGACTTGTTTTGGCTTGGATCCTTTTTGTCTCCATGGAAAGGCTTTAGAAGACTTACATGGAAAACATTATGGATCTTCAGTTTTGGAGGGAGTTGGATTTCATAGGCAGCCTTTCTCACACATTTGATGATAGGAAACGACCCTTCATACTTTCGTACTAAGCCCTTGTGTACTTTGCGTAGAGACTTGAATTGGTTGGGCAGCAACTTCACCATCACCATGTCTCCCGTAGTGTAGTCCTTTGGGCGTCACTTAGTGTTAGCCTATCTCTTTATCTTCTTGGTCACTTTGTCGAGGCAAGCCCTTATTATGTTCACTTCTTCATGCCATTCCTTTGCAAACTTGAAAGTAGACAGGTTGTTGCTAGTGTAAAGAGAGGCAATAGCACTTGGTATTAGTGATTGTTGTCCTAGGACAATCTCAAATGGGCTTTTGGTTGTGACCTCACTCCTTTGAAGGTTGTATGAGAATTAGGTAGCATCGAGTACTTCGCCCAATCTCATTGGTAAGTACTGATATAGTGCCTCAAGTATTGTTCAAGCAAGGCATTGACTCGCTCAGTTTACCCATTGCTTTGAGGATGAAAGCTTGTTGAGAAGTTTAGCTCGATTCCTAGCAACTTGAATAGCATGTGCTAGAATTTGCCCTTAAATTAGGGATCTCTACCACTAATTATGCTCTTTAGCACACCCCATAGCTTTACTACATTCTTGAAAAACAAGCAAGTAGCTTCATCCACCTTGCAATCAGCAGGGGCTAGAATGAAGGTGCCATACTTGGTAAATTGATCAACTACCACCGTGATGCCTTCACACCCTTCAGACTTTGGTAAAGCCACAATAAAATCCATTGAGACACTTTCCCAAGGCTTCTCAAGAGTAGGTAGTGGCTCAAGTAGGCCGGCTGGTGGCTGCTGTTTTACCTTATCTTGTTGGCAAACTAAGCAAGTTCGCACATAGGCCTCAACATCCGTATGCATATGCAACTAAAAATAATGTTGTTAGACAAGAGTAAGGGTTCGTGCCATACTTGGGTGACCAGCCCATAAGGATTCATGGCATTCCTTGAGGATCTCCTTTCGCAAGTTTCCCTACTTTGGCACGAAGACGTGATTCCCGACCATCGTTAGGATTCTATCATCCACCCAAAATCGACAAGTCCTCCCCTTGCTAACCAATCTTAACAAATTGTTGGCCAATTTGTCTTGTCTAGTACCTTCCTTGATTCATTCAAGAAGGTTGCTCTTAGGGGTACTAATAGCAAGAGCAACTAGTTCCACCTTCCTACTCAGTGCATCAGCAACAACATTGGCTTGACCTGGCTTATATTGCAATATGTAATCAAATTCTGCTAAGAAGTCTTGCCAATGAGCTTGCTTGAGGCTAAGTTTCTTTTGGGTCTGTAAGTAACTCATAGCAACATTGTCGGTCATGATTACAAACTTACTTCCAAGGAGATAGTGTCTCCAAGTGTGCAAACAGTGGATGATGGAGGTCATCTCTATCTTGGATGGTATACCTTCTTTCCATGTCATTAAACTTGCAACTTTCATAGGCAATGGGATGCTTATCTTGCATTAAGACTCCTCCAATGGCAAGTTAGATGCATCAGTGTGGACTTCGAAAGGCTTTTCATAGTCTGGCAACACCGTAACAGGTTCCTTGAAGATTGCTTGCTTTAATCTCTCAAAGAAAGCTTGGCATTCCTTCGTCTAATGCCAAGTGTGATTCTTCTTTAGTAGGTCAGTCAGGGGTGCAGTTATGGCTAAGTATCCCTGGATGAACCGATGATAGTCGTTGACAAGTCCCAGAAAAGATCATAATTCTGGGACCTTTGTTGGAGGCTCCCATTGTTGGATGGCTCGCACCTTTGCTGGATCCATCAAAAGTCTACCATCCTTGATTTGGTGACTAAGGAAGTCCACCTTTTGCTTGGCGAATGAGTACTTCTCCTTCTTGACGAACAATTTGTTTTCCCATAGAGCTTGGAAGACTTGCTTGAGGTGCTCAACATACTCCTCAAGTGTGTTACTGTACACCACTATATCATCCAAATAAATTACCACGAATTCGTCAAGGAAAGGATGTACTACCTTGTCCATAAGTGTGTAAAAGGTGGTTGGTGCGTACCTTGCCTTCCTGGTAGTATAAGGAAAGGATGTAGTACCTTGTAGTATCCCGATCACAAATCCAGCTTGGTGAAGTACCTTGCCTTCCTGAGTTGGTCGAAAAGATCAGCTATCAAGGGGATTGGATACTTGTTCTTGATAGTGACCTTACTCAAGGCTTGATAGTCGATACACATGCGAAGCAATCTATCCTTCTTCTTTTGGAAGAGGACTGGGGCACCGAATAGGGCTTTCGATGGTCAAATGTAGCCCAACTCGATCAAATCATGGAGTTGCTTCCTCAATTTAGTGAGCTTCAGAGGTGCCATGCAATAAGGACCCATGGCAGGGGGTTTGGCACCAAGTTCGAACTCAATGTGGTGATCCACATCTCGCCTTAGTGGAAGCTTCTTTGGCAATTCAGAAGGCATCACGTCCTTGAACTTGTTCAGGACAACCCAAATTGGTTGTGGCAATGAGGGAGTTGGTACTGTTACATCCCCATCGCTTAGCTCCCTTATGGTAGCAACATAGCTAGGATCCGACTTGAGACCCCATTTGAATTGCAAGGCCGAGATCATCAATGGTTGAGATCTCTCTTTGCGCTTTAAAGGAACTACTCGGATTTTACGATTGTTGACAACCACAAGAGAACGTGACCTAGGAATAAGAAATGCCAAGGGTTCGCAAAAGAATGCAAGACTTAACACCACTTTGAAATCATCCATGGGAACGACAGTAAAGTCTAACTTACTAGTTCATTCGTCAATCTAGACAGCAACTTTGTGTGATACTCCTTGGACAGGCCTTGCTACAGAATTTACTACTTTGATGGTGTCATTTCCCTTCATTGGTTTGAGGCCTAGACATTTGGCCTCTTACACATCCATGAAGTTGTGTGTTGCCCCCATATCCAGCATCGCACAAGCTGTTTTGCCCTCGATGGCAAGATCAACATACAATAGTCCCTTCTCCTTAGCGACTGTTAGGGAGAAACACTTTGAGAGATTACCCAATTGTTAGATAGATTCTATGCCTGCTTGGTTTCTTGGTCAACCTTTTCTGGGTCTAGAACAGCCATCATAGCATTCATTGCTTTATGTTTAGGGTAGTCCTTCACCTAGAGTCATCCGTCACAAATGAAACAAGGTCTAGGAGGATTAGTAGAGTTGTGTTTACCTATAAACTTTTTCTCATGCTTGGGACGGTCACTTGAAGGTCTCTGTTGTCCACCCTTGTTGCGGCCAGAATCCTGCTTCCTTTCTCCAGTTTTCTCTCCCCCACTTTTGCAAGAGTTCGGTTTCTTGCTCTTGGAGTGAGCCGAGTAGTTGATGAAGGTCTCAGCAGTGGTAATGGCAGTATCCAAGGTTTACATATTACGCCTATCTAACTCAACTCTCACCTAATCCTTCAAGTCATCTATCAGACATATCAATTTCAAGCATGAGGGTAGTAAATTCCTTAATGTAGTTAGAAATATTACTTGTCTGACATAGGTGACGCAACTTTCCTCTAGCTTCACTGTCCACATTGTGAGGCATAAAGTATCTACATACTTCAGCCTTGAATTGTTCCCAAGTGTCAATTACACATAAGCCTTTCTCCCATTCAGAGTGCTTCTGTTTCCACCAAAGTTGGGCAACATCTCTTAAGAAGATTGGGGCGTTGCCTATCTTGGTTAGGTCATTAATAACCCCTATGGCCTTGAAGTACTGCTTAAGGCCAAACAAGAAGTTTTCAATAGTAGTGGCATTGTGTGTGCCGTAGTACATGGCAGGCTTCGGGACCTTCAAGCCATGTACTGTAATGGTGCTAGTAGTGGCAACCGTACTAGCAAGTGAGTTGTTTTGGCGCAAAGACTCCATCTCCCTACAGAGGTCATAAATCTTTCCCTCAACAAACTCACGAAGGTTGGATAGACCTTGATTCAGGGAGCTTATTTCTCCCCTAAATGAGTAGCCAAACTCTTTAATCATGACTTTGGTAGCCCCCGTGATCTTTGCATTCTCATTAGGCCTTCTGGCATGTGCAATAGACCTCTTACAACCATTGAAGCCTTCCACCCATCATCTCTATAGTTCTCATCATTCCCCTTCTCCTTAAAAGGATTTGTCCCCGAATCATCACCTACATCAAAAGGGGAAGATCAGAAATGTTAAATGTTGCACTTATATTATACTCACCAAAAAGGTCCAACTTATAAGCATTGTCATTGATTTAGGCTATAACTTGAAAGGGACCATCTCCTTTAGGTTGTAGCTTCAAACACCTTTAAATTGGGAACCATTCCTTGCACATATGCAGCCAAACCCAATCACCAGGTTCAAACACCACCTTCTTTCGTCCCTTGTTAACATGAGATGCTTGTTGCTCAGTTTTCAATATGTTGTTGCACCTTCTCATGCAATTTTTTATCATGTCAACCTTGTGTTCCCTATCTAAGCTAACATACTCATTGATAGGTATAGGTACCAAATCTAAAGGAGTCAATGGATTAAAACCATATACGATTTCAAATAGAAAGTAATTAGTAGTAGAATAAACACTCCTATCATACGCAAACTTGACATGTGGTAAACAATCTTCCCATGTTTTCAAATTTGTTTGAATAATAGCACTCAAAAGAGTAGAAAGAGTTCTATTAACTACCTCAGTCTGCCTATCAGTTTGTGGATGACAAGTAGTTGAAAACAATAGCTTAGTATCTAACTTACCCCGCAAAGTATTCTAGAAGTAGCTTAAGAACTTTGTATCTCGGTATGAAACAATGCTTTGTGGCATGCCATGCAAATGTACTACTTCTCTAAAGAATGAGTCAGCCACATTATTTGCATCATCAGTTTTATGACATGGGACGAAGTGTGCCATCTTTGAAAATCTATCAACAACAACAAATACAAAATCCCTACCCCTTTTGGTTTGTGGCAATCCTAGTACAAAGTCCATAGATAAATTAACCCAATGATGGTTAAGTATGGGTAAAGGGGTATACAAGCCATAAGGTAAAACTCTAGATTTAGCTTGCTTGCATGTTATGCATTTTGCACATATCCTCTTAACATCTCATTTCATTCGTGGCCAAAAGAAATGTTCATTTAGGACATCTAAGGTTTTCCCAACTCCGAAATGACCCATTAGACCACCCTCACGAGCTTCTCTTACAACCAACTCCCTCAAAGAACTGATAAGCATGCATAAATGATTTTTCCTAAATAAGAAACCCTTATTCCTATAAAACTTCTCAAAGGTCGATGCCTTACATGCTTTATACACATTAGCAAAGTCAGGATCAGTCACATATAAATCCTTAATATGTTCAAATCCTAATAAGTTTGTAGTAAGTGTAGAGATAAGGGCAGACCTGCAAGATAATGCATCAAGTACCATATTTTCCTTACCATGTTTATATTAGATGATGTAGGGAAAGGTCTCAATGAATTCAACCCACTTGGCAAGTCTTTTGTTCAACTTTCCTTGTCCCTTCAAGTGCTTCAAAGATTCAACCCACTTGCCATGTTTCCAAAGTGCATACCAATGCATACATCTCATTATCATAAGTAGGATAATTAAGGCTTGCTCCACGTAGCTTTTCAGTAAAGTAAGCAATTGGGCACCTTTCGTGCATCAAAACAGCTCCAATGCCAATACCTGAAGCATCACACTCAATTTCAAAAGTTCTTGCAAAGTTAGGTAAAGCAAGTAAGGGTGCAAAACTTAATTTTTCCTTGATGCAATTAAAAGCCTTGTCTTGGTCACTACCCCACCTAACCTCATGTTCTTTTTGATAAGCTCAGTGAGTGGTGCGACAATGGTGCTAAAGTCTTTAACAAAGCGTCTATAGAAACTAGCGAGACCATAAAAGCTACACACGTCACTAGTTGACTTACGTGTAGGCCAATCATGAATTCCCTTAACTTTTTCCTTGTCAACCTCAACACCTTTAGTACTAACAACATAACCAAGAAATGTGATCTGATTAGTACAAAAGAAACATTTATGTAAGTTAACATACAATTTCTCAAAATGTAAAACACTTACAATACAACGTAAATGATCAAGATGATCTTATAGGGTATTACTATAAACCAAAATATCATCAAAACACACAACTACAATTTTACCAATGAATGCATAGAAAACATGATTCATTAGTCGCATAAAAGTGCTTGGTGCATTAGTGAGACCAAATAGCATAACAAACCACTCATACAACCCATACTTAGTTTTGAAAGCTATTTTCCACTCATCTCCTTCTCTCATCCTAATTTGATATTATCCACTTTTCAAATCAATCTTAGAAAAGACACATGACCTATGCAATTCATCCAACATGTCATCTAATCTAAGTATGGGGTGACAATACTTTATAGTGATTTTGTTGATTGCTCGATAATCAACACACATCCTCCAAATCCTATCTTTTTTGGGTATAAGTAGGACAAAAACAACACATGGACTCATGCTTTCCCTCACATGTCCTTTGGACATAAGCTCCTCAACCTGCCTTTGAAGCTCTTTTGTCTCCTCAGGATTACTCTTATATGCTGGCCAGTTAGGGGTGGATACACTTGGAAGAAATCAATTTGATGCTCAATTCCTCTATTAGGTTGCAATCCACTTGGGACATCGTCAGGGAATACATCTTCAAATTCCTGCAATAGAGCAACAACAACACTAGGCAAAGATAGGTCAAACTTGTTAGTGTTAAAATAAGCCTCCTTGTACAAAAGTACAATCATAGGCTGTTTGGCATAAAATGCTCTTTTGACATCACTTCCTTTTGCATAGAGACTTTCTCTTTTCTTTTCTTTCTCTTGTGTCCTCACATTTTCTCCTCTCTTTTCTCTTTTATTAATCTCTCTTGTCTGTTTACTCTCATTTTTAATCCTTAATTGATCCTCATAAGCTTGTTGAGGTGATAATGGTATAAGAGTGACAAGTTTTTTATTCATTACAAAGGAATATTGATTTTTGAAGCCATCATGCACAACTCACTTGTTAAATTGCCATGGTCTTCCTAATAAAATATGTCCCCTATGCATAGGTACAACATCATATAAAACTTCATCATGGTACCTTCCGATAGAAAATGATATGAGCACTTGCTTATTTTCTTTCACTTCACTACTCTCATTTAACTACTGAAGCTTATATGGTTTAGGATGCTTCATAGTAGGTAAATCCAGCTTCTCAACCATAGTTGTGCTAGCAACATTAGTGCAACTCCCATCATCAATAATCATACTACATACCTTATCTTTGATGAGACACCTTGTCTGAAAGATGTTATCTCATTGCACCTCATTTTCTTCATTTACTTGCACATTCAATGCTCGCCTTGCAACGAGAGTTACTCTGTTAACTGAATACTCCTCTCCATCACTTTCACCCTCTGATGATGGCACAAAATCATTATCCAATTCACTTAGTTTCAACATCACCGTTACTTTTCAAGATCATTGCACACTTATTTGGACATTGAGATGCAATATGATCCCTTCCTAAACACTTAAAACATTTAACATCTCTATTTCTACTTGGTTGGGGTTCAAATTTACTTGTCTCCTTACTAGAACATACATTCTTGTGCCTGGATAGCTCAGCTTTGGACTTGTAATTGGCCATCTTGTCCCTTTTACTCCAATTTGGCTTCAAAGATGAGGTAAAACCCGAATTCTGCCCAAACTATATGGAGCCTTTTTGTTTAAATTGACTTTCAACTATCATTGTCATATGCACCATGTCTTCTAATTTTACATAGTGTTGCAATTTAACCACATTTGCTATGTCCCAATTTAGCCTTTGTAGAAATCGAGCCATGGTTGCCTCTCTATCTTCTTCTATATTTGCCCTAATCATGGTAATCTCCATCTACTTGTGGTAGTCCTCCACACTTTTGGTGCCCTGAGTGAGCCCTTGCAACCTTTGGTACAACTTCCTGTAATAGTGATTAGGGACAAACCTCCTCCTTATGATAGCCTTTATCTCCTCCCATGCATCAATAGGCCGCTCGTGGTTCCTTCTCCTAGTCAAAACAAGTTGATCCCACCAAATAATTGCATAATCAGTAAATTCAACTGCATCAAGCTTTACCTTTTTCTCCTCAAAATAGTTGTGGCAGTCAAAAACCAATTCAACCTTCTTCTCCCATTCTAGGTATGTATCAGGATCATTCTTACCTTTGAATGGAGGAATTGTCATTTTAATACTTCCCAAATTATGGTCGTAAGTGCCTTGCCTCCCAAATTCTCTTCAATCCCTTCTATTGTTAATAGTTCTAACCATCATAGTTTGATCATCAAATTCATCATCTTCTACATCATCTTCATGGTCATAAGCACGTCTTAATTGCCTTCTTGCTTTAAGAGCCTCATATTCCCCATGTCTCCTTTGAAACTCTACGATTGTATTAGCTTGCTCCTCCATCCTCTCCCTCATATCATCAAATTTGGTATTCATATGCTCAAATTGTTGTTGCATAACTTTGATCATGAGGGACAAATCACTAGCTCCCTCTTGAGTTACACCTTTGTCTTTGTATGTCATAGTATTACTTCTGCACAAAATAAATAGGATACCTTACAGAACACTCCCTCATATGTGTCACTTAAAAGTTGGTGTCACACTCCCTCGTGTTTACACTCTTTATGGCTTTTTCTTTATATGAACTTTCACTCTTACCTTTTACCACTCGGATTTCCCCTTTCAACTTTATAAAGAACTAAACAACGTAAATCAAGGATATTAATTTTGAGCTTAATAAGATAAATGGTTTATAATTGAACAAATTGGAGAACAAGGAATCAAAAATGAAAAGGATGTCAAGAAAAATGGATTTAATGAACTAAACTCACAAAATCAAGATAGGGGCAGTATAACCTAGACGACAAACTGGGACAACAAAATAGGAAAAAAGATGGTAGAATTAGAGTTGAGCAAGAAAACTTTGTTATTATGGCCAATATGACTAGATGATTAGCCTTATCAATAACTTGAATTTGATGTTTTCTTTCTTTTGTTCTTCTTTATTTCTTTTTCTTTTTTTTCTTTTTTCTCAACACAACAACAATAGTAGAATACTTAGATACAACAATTGGAATTAAAATTAGCACGTTTATGAGTTTAAACAAACAAGCAAAGAGAGAAGGATTGCAAACAAACATATTTGTGCATTTGAATGGTAATACACATAATAGACAAACTAAATAGAAATAAATAAATCACAAGGTAGAAAATTGAAGAGTGAGTGGATTCAACCTAATTTAGAACTTGGCTCTGATACCAACTGATGGGGAAAACCCCAAAAAGATGTGGCTTAGGGACCCAACGCACACAAAGAATCAAAGAACAATTAGGAAAGCTAAACCAGAGTTTAATATCACAAACCCTAGACCCACCCTTCGAAGGAACATAAACCTAGGGTATTTAAGAAGGATATGGACACCACATTCTAGAAAAGAAAGGAATTAGGAGTGATAAGTCTATTGGAATGCCACAAGAAAAAGTACCTCTTGATAAGTTTCGAGAGAAAAAAAAACCCTTGCTTTCTATTTCACTCAAAGTTTTCTGATTCCCCAAAGCTTACAAGGGGTGCCTATTTATAGGTTAAGATAGCAATCCTAAAGAGGCACAAATTCCTACTTAGGACAAATCCTTATTTTGGAGGAATTTCTAAATACGGACAAATTCCAACATAGTCAATAAACTCCTATTTAGGAGGGAATGCTATTACTTAGTCTAACCTATTAGGTATTCTAATTATATTAATTAGGCATGGACTCTTTGTTAAACTTGAATTCGCACCATTTAAAGCTTGGTTGGCCTGAATGTCCTGAATCAGTCCATTTAGTGCTTCTTTAATCTTTTTGGCTCTAACTCGTGTTATTGGGCCTTTTGGAATGTGCAATAAATCTTTTGCATCCATTGAAGTTCTAGCTTGTATTATTGGGCCTTTTGGAGTGTGCAATGAACCTTTTGTAACCATTGAAGCCTTCCACCCATCATCTCTATGGTTCTCATCACCTTAGTATAACTAATGTTGAAAGTTGACATTATTCAAAATAACACTTCCTTTTTTACTTTTGCTATTGTGTTGGTCAAGAAGAAAGACAACACTTGGTGCTTATGTATTGATTATAGGAAGATTAATCAAGTGACTGTGATAGACAAATTTAGTATTCCATTACCAAAGGAATTCATGGATGAATTCAATAAGTCCATTCTTCTTTTGAATTTAGATCTCGGTTTAGTGATCACTATATTAGAATGCATCTAAATGATATCCATAAAATAACGTTCAAAACCCATGAAGGGCATTATAAATTTTTGGTTATTCCTTTTGGGTTGTTTAATGCCTCTATTACCTTTTAAAGTTTGATGAATATAGTTTTTAAGCCCATTGACATAAGTTTATATTGATGTTTTTAATGATATTTTAATCTATAGTAAAAGCAAAAAAGATTGTGCTTGTCATTTGCATACTACAATGAAATTGTTAAGGCTTAATCAATTGTATGCCAAATAATCTAAGTGCTTCTTTACAGTTACTCAAGTATTTAGGGCATATAATTTTACTTCAGAGATCTCTACTTATCTCAAAAAGATAAAGGCTACTATTTAGTGGTCAATTATATATAGTTTGAAATGGTTAAAGGGTCCCTTACTATAGGAGATTCATAACTAAATTTGGTTAAATAAGCAAGCTTCTTATTAAATTGCTTAAAAACGATTTCTTCTAATGGTATGATGAATCTACTCAAGCCTTTCAAAAGCTTAAACAAGCACTTACTATACATCTATGATGGCCATACTTGACTTTTAAAAGGAATTTAGAATCAAGATAAATTCCTTTAGGATAGGCATAGAGGCAATGCTTATGTAGTAAAAGCATCCAATTGCCTTTATTAACAAGGATTTTTCTATTAAACATCAAGGATTAAAGAGCTTTTAGCAAGTATTTTTGTAATCATCAAATGAAGCCATTAACTTTAAGGAATGCATTAAAGACTCATAACCTCTAACCAACAAATTTGGTTAGCTAAGCTAATGACTTATGACTATGAGATTTTGTATAAAGAAGAAAAGACTAACAGTGCTACAAATGCCTTTTCTTAAGCTTCTTGGTCATCACTTGCAAACCTCTGTCATTTTAATGGTCTATTGTCATTTTCTTCAACAAATCCAATAGACTTGGACCATTGGTTCATCCTTATAATAGTTTATTTCTCTATTACAACAACAATGGTAAAATCAATTTCTATATACATGGCAGCATGATTAGTTACTTTGGAAAGGATAATTAGTCATAAGTGATAGTACTTCTTTATGAAAACACATTACTTCTTTGTGGTATGAAAGAGTTCTATAAAGAAATTATAAAGTGGCAATAATAATCAAAAAGCTTTCTTCATCATTTTTTTTGTGAGGGGTAACTAAAGATGTTAAGAATTTTATTTGAGGTTATGATATTTGCAAATATTACAAGTTTGATAATGTAACTTCACCAAGACTTCTTTAATCATTACTTGTACCTGAGGGAATTTGGCAAAGCATTTATTTGGACTTTATCATAGGACTACCTAAATATGGCTTTAAAGAAGTGATTTTCATTATGGTGGATTTTCTTTTAAAGTATGCTCATTCCTTTATCTCATCCTTATATAACTCATTCTATGGCTCAAATATTCTTAGATCATGTGTTTAAGTTACATGGCTTACTTATTGCCATCATCTCATATAAAAATATTATATTCCTTAATGCCTTAAGATAGGAATTATTCAAATTACAAGGGGTCAAGCTATATTTCTCTATAATTTATGAACTACAAATGAATAGTCAATCTAAGGTTTTAAATTGTTTCCTTGAAACATATTTGTATTGTATTAACTTAACTTCTCCACATAAAATAGTGCCAATGGTTATCACATTTTAAATAAGGGTATAATAAACATTTATATTTGATAATTGGACTTATACTTATTGAAGCTATCTGTAGTTGTACTCCTTCCATTCATATCTAAACTTGCTTAGAGATGTAACTATGGCATCTTTAGATTAATAGCTCAATTCTAGAGAAACCATTTTGCAAATGCTAAAATTTTATTTATAATATTTGGTTAATAGGCATCTTAATGATAGAGTCTTTAAGGTTGGTGATTATGAATATTTGAAATCGTAACCATATTCTTAATCTTTTATGATTAAGTGATCTAACTTAAAGATGACACCTTAATTTTATGGACTTTTTAAGGTTATAGCTTAAGTGGGGAAAATGGCTTATCAATTGGAACTACCTCTTGGTTGTAAGATACATTCTACTTTCCATGTTTCTCAGCTAAAAAGGTCAACAAGATTCATTGAACCTTATATCTCCCCTCTTCCTCTTATTTTTCTAGATGTCATATTACTTGCTATTCCTATGGCTGTCTTAGATGTTGGGTGAAACAAAGGCAAGTATCCTACTACATAAGTTCTTATTCAATGGTTTAACCATCCTTTTTGAAAGAAATAATAAGATATAATATGTATAATATGTATTTGCAATAAATAAACAGTTGGTGTATTTGCAATAAAAGTAGCATATATAATATGTATAATTATGTGCCTTACTATATCTTTATTGTACATTTAGGCATTGATCTTAAATGTTTAAGATTATTAATATGTTACTTCTACAAGTGATGTAAATATTTGAAATTTTAGAGTTAAGTACATGCATTTATAATATATCTATTCCTATGACACAAGACTACTATATGGTATACTTTTCTTCTTATTTTAGCTTTTTTAAAGTATAAACCTTTCATCTCCTAAAGATACCTTATGGCATCTTTAAATGTTGCTTAATTAATCTTTTTTAGGATCACCCTACTTAAGCACTCAACTAAAACCAAATCTAATGCCATTAATTTGTTGTCAATCAGATTGAATTGAAACATTTGATTCTAAATACAATTTATTTTGTAAATTAACTCCCACTAAGCTCCCTATTTTAATATGAAAATGTCTATAGAAAGCAAAAATAAATTAAAAAATATTATGAAAACAAATCAATGCAATCTTATTTAAATACAACATAGCTTAGCACCTTTTCTTCTTACTATCTTTACATTTCCAACTTACAAATTTATTCTTAGACATGTATGAGAAAGTGTGGCTGATCCTTATACTTAGTTTGCCAAGTTGAGTATCAATTTTAGTTTTAAATCTTAATTTTTTTAGCCTAAATATTCTAACTCTAATGTGTCCTAACCTTTTTTATTTTTTGTGTGTAAAGCTTGTAAATGTCTTCTTTCATGGATAAGATAGACTTATTCCTCAATGTTGTAAGGTCAGCCTTACTTTATCATAATGTCTATTTTTTCTTTTCTCTTTGATAACATTATATTTGCATTATGCTTGACTCTTTTATATTTGCTTTTTTTTTTTTTGGGGTTAGTTTAAACAATTAACTTTTAGCATTCATCTATGGTGGCATCTCTTATTGTAAAAGTAGAGTTTGATTAACATTATATGAAAAGTAAATATGTAATTTTTCTTGTTATAAAAGTTGTCTTATCACTTTAAATAAAACAAAGTATTATGTAATTTCTAACTCATAAAATAGTGAAACTCTAGCATGGTTGTGGACATAGGAATATTTAGGTTGCATACCATATAAATTTCTTTTTTGCTTTTATTCCTTTGAATTATAGTATTAGAATTTTTGTTCTGAGGGAGCCAATGAATGAGCAAGAACAATGGCTTTTGAAGAAGAAAAGGTAAGGATTAACAAGTTCAATGGTATTAATTTGGGATTTTGAAAGATGCAAATGGAAGATTATCTGTATCAAAAGAACATGCATTAATGTCTTTTGAAAAGGAAACCAGAATTGATGAATAAGAAAGATTAGGAGTTATTAGATCGACAAGTTTTGAATGTTATTTGATTGACGTTAGCCCAAAACATTGCTTTTAATCTGAAGATGAAAGAGGGTACCTTGTCAGAAGCAAATGGTTCCTTATATGTATACGTAAACACCCTCATCAATTTTAAAGTGAAAAAAAAAACCATTTAATTTTAAGATGAAAGAGGATCTCTCTTATAGATCATATAAATGAGTGTAATCTAATTTCTAATCAATTGAGATTGATGAATATAAACTTTGATAAAGAGGTCAAAAGTTTGATTTTGTTATCTTTATTATTGAAAGTTGGAATATTACTATAACTACAATAAATAATTCATCTAGTTTGCAATAATCATAGTGTAAAGCAATTCAAGATCTAATTTTGAGTGAAGATATTCTTAAGTGAGAATTAGATGTGTTATGCAACTTTAGTTCTACCTTAAGTACTGAAGGTAGATAAAGAACAATTCAATGCAATGATAATAGAGACAAATCAAAACCTAAGAAAAGAAAAAAATTAAAACCTAGTACTACATGCTGAAATTGCAACTTAGGGGCTACTTTAAGAAAGATTGTAACTAAAAAAGAAAAGTCATGAAAATGATTATGTAAATATAATAATTGAAAATATTTTAGATGCTTTAATTTTAAGTATTAATAGACTAATGAAGCCATGGATTATATAGTTCAGAGCATTTGTTTTTTTACTCAATCTCAAATAATTTTGGAAAAGTCCATTTTATTGATGATCTATTGTTAGATATAATACGGAAGGGTGTGGTTTATGTGAAGATATCAAAGAAATATTTGTGAAATTTGAAACATTAGACACTCCCTTAGTTTAAAACAAATTTGATGTCTATAAGGTAACTTGATGAAGAAAGACATTCTATAATCTTTATTAGTAGGTCATGGAAAACTATCATAAGTGTAATAGTGATAGTGAGAGGATATAAGAGAAATAATCTCGGATATAAAGGATTTAATGGGAGTTGTTGACTTCAACATTAATTCTAGGATTTGAAATTACAAGTTTGGATATGTAAGTGAGAAAGGAATGAAGGTAGCTGCAGCAAAGAGAAAATTATTTGACATAAAAATTGTGTATATTGGTCTTTATAAGGAATATATTTTTAGGAAGTAAAAAAAAATTATTTTCTCTAAAGTTGGAAGAACACCTAAGACATAGAAGTTAGAGTTAATGTACACTATGTTTGGGGTCTTTCCCTAGTAACATCCTTAGTGGCTCACTTCATTATGTTACTTTAGTTAATAACTGTAATTAAAATGTATTGGTTTCTTTTTAAAAAATTTAATTTAATGTTTTAATAACTTTTAAGAAGTGAAAAAGTCAAGTAAAGAATAAATCTAACATAAAAATAAAATTTTTGGGATTTGATAATGGTTGTAAATATGATAGCAAAAAATTTTAGGATTTATATGCAATTGATGAGTGAAGATTTATTTATTTATTAGCTTTTACATTAGGTTTTTTAATAATTTTTATACTAATTTAAGCTAATTGAAATATGTTTTGGAGAAATTTTGAGAATTTCTACTTTTAGTAGGTAAAATTTTAGCATTTCATCATTCTGACTTTTATTACTTATTTTAGGTTTTTTACTAATTTAAAGGTTTATATTGGAAAAGTAGTATTAAATGAAATTATAGTAGATATCTTAATTTTTAAGATTGGGATTATAAGTCAAAATTTGAGTTTATTTAAGCCTTGAGACATTATTTCAAAGATAGGGAAAAAAACTGAATTTTAAATCTTAATTAGATTAGGATTCTTATTTGAGCATTAAGTATTTAAATAAAAATAACTTGAACTTCAAATACCCAATTAAGTAATTTAAAATTTTAAATTGAAGTTTATATTTAAGCTTACAATTATTATAAGGATACCTAAGTCTAAAGTAGTTGTTTAATGGCCTTAAACATAGTTAAAAAGGCATTATAAAAGCTATCATGGGCTAAATTGAGTTAGTCTCAATTTTTAACTAATAAATTGGGGTTTAAATCTTTTTTTTTAAGTTAAAGAAAAGGATTACAACTATGATGAAAAAATAGGCTATAATTTAAACAATATATATTTGGAAATTAATTTGAAACTCATTACAAGAATTCTATTACAATTAAGGAAATTAATTTATTGTAACCTGTAAAATTTAGAAGATTTTTTTAAGAGTATCCTAAGATTTTCTTATTTTTGCTATGAATATTTCATAGCATATAAATAAGGACTTTTTTAGCCATTGTAAGGGAGAGAAAAGACAAGAGATGGAGACATAAAAAGGGTGGCAAACATAAATTTAGTAAGAATTTATTTTTTTTTTAAGTATATGTAGTTAAGATTGTTTAACAATTTCAGGGGATTTCAAAACAAATTTGATATTTCAACGATATAAATTGTTATGGCATGTTGTTTTCTTTTTTATTAAAATTGTTTGAGTTATTCTAATTAAATTGTTAATTGATTGTTCATTTAATTAATTTGGCCCGTTCAATTGATTAAACAAATATCAATTGTTAAAATTATAAATTTTGATCTATATTTATCATATCCTAATCACTGAGCAGTAATTAATAGTAAGAGATTATGAATAAGTTTTTGTCATATTGTTATTAATAACTCAATACAAATTAAACAATCTGAACTTATATAGTTGTTACTTGAATTAACTTATTTTTCCAATTCTTAAGATGCTAGTATATAACTTTAAAGAGTTTATTTTAAAAATATAATCATTAGAGTTTAAATAGAAAGTTTGTTTTACTTAATGAATGTCAAAGAGAGAATTTTTATAATAGAATTTCTTGTTATCTAAGGTTAATAATCCTGATAGAAGTAAGATAACATTATGAATGATTGAAAGTATTAAATATAATAATTGTGAATGAACTTGGAACTAAAATGTTTTTAATTAATAAATGTATATGTTATTAAGTAATTTTTTTTTCAATAATCAACTTAAAAAAATAAATATTTTTTTATTTATCACTAATCATATATGCTACCTTAAGGATAATTTCAACATTCTCTCTCTTAGCCTACATGATTCCAAATAATTAATACTCTTAATAATAGCTATTTCATAAACTATCTATGCCAACTAGTTTAAAATTCTATTTTGTATAACTAAAAAATTTTTATATATAAATCCTGGTGGCTATACAACACTCTTGAAAATGTTTCCTCTCATATATCATAATGATAGTAAATTTCTAATTAAACACTTTATTAAATAGAAAAACTTTATATTTCAATTCATTTAAATTCTAAATAAATTTTATACAAATAATCTTTATATATACAAAATGAAATTTTATTTACAAATGATTAAAAAATCTTTTAAAATATCAAAATATTAGAGAACATAGTTTAAAATAAAATTCAAGTAAAGTTAACAAGTCTCATATATTTAACATAATCTTTATATGACTTAACCTACAATCCTTTAACCATAAGATTAGTAATCATAAGTTAAGTATTAATATGCACTATTATAATTATTTGCTCTTTAACTTGATCTCTAATAACTAAATACTTTATATCATTATACTTAATTTGGCTTTTACTTTTATTATTTTTTGAAAAAACACTATAGTTAAATAACAATACATTTTTAATAATATATAAATAGAATTTATAATTTGTAGTTCAATGATAAAGTTTGTACTATAGTCTTATTGCACACAATGAATTCTACTTCCATAGTAAAAGAGTCAATAACAATTTGCTTAATGCTTTTCTAATATATAACACCCTTAGCAACTATAAGAATGTATCTAATGGTGGCTGAGATGTTAAAGTGCTACCATGAAAGAATATGTGGTGTATGTAGCTCAAGTCTTACAGGTTCTTAAGGACCAAGCTTTAAGTAAAGAAGTCTAAGTGCTCATTTAGTTAGTTATAAGTGGAGTATTTAGGTTACATTATTTTTGGAAAAGGTGTAGCCACAATCCAAAAATGATAGTAACCATGGTTGATTGACCAATGACAATTATAACCATAGAATTAAAAAATCTAAGTCTTAGTGGATTTTATAGAAAATTTGTTAGAGGCTATGGGCACATTAGTAAGCCATTAACAAAATTGCTTATAAAGAATAGTTTTAGGTGGAACCAAAAGGCTCAAAAAGCTTTTAATCAGCTCAAGCAAGCTATGGTTATTGCCTTAGTACTTGCAATGTCAAACTTTACTCAACCATTTATTCTAAAAACTAATGTATGTAAAAATGGTATTGGGAATTTGTTTATGCAAAATAAAAGACCTGTTGCATACCTGAGTAAAAGATTCAATGGTAAACATTATAAGCTATCTATATATGAAAAGGAATTACTAGCTATCTTGATGGTGAATAGAAGAAGGTGATTGCAATGAAAGTCACACAAGCAAAAAAGCCAACTACTTTGCCTACACAGCAAATAATGAATAGAAGAAGACAAGCTATGATTAGACCCAAGAAGAGGCAGTTTCAAGGTCATTGCCTTTATTATAGAGTTTGGGGTTATAAGGCAAGTAACTGTTGGTGGAGAAGGCCAATATATGTCTCCAACTTGAAAAGATACGACGCTTTATACAGGGGAGACAATACAAAACTCAAAAAAGAACACCTATCGCAAGTTCTTGCACATACTATAAAAGGCAAGGACACACTGATGAGAATTGTTGGTGGAAGCCCAAACCAGTAGCTTTAAAGAACAAGTTTGTTATATTGGCAGACTTGGGACAGTGTGAAAGGTACGAGCAGGATGACCTTAATGCCAAGAGATGCATGACACTTCTCCCTGACCAAGAGAAGGCACTCAATGGCACAGTGAAAACAAGTGGTGCAATCGAAGCTGAGAAAAAGGAAAGCTAAAAGATGTTCTACACGTTGAAGGACTTAGATATAATCTAACATCTATCAGCCAACTATTCAACGATGACCACAAAGTGATATTCACAAAAATAAGTTGCCAAGCAAAGAGTAAAGAAGGCAATACTGTTGGAGCCGGGAAGAGAACAGCTGAAAATTTGTATGCGATTGATGAGGACAAGACAAATAATGAGGAAGCTGACCACTACTCATGCAATTAGAGACATTCCCGACCTCAAAAGAGAGAGAGAGAGAGAGAGAGAGAGAGAGTATGTTTGCTCAGCATGCTCTAAAGGAAAACATGCCAGAAAGTAGTATAAGACCAAAGAGTTCAGTTCTGAAGCAGTGCTTGACATTGTGCATACTGCTTTGTATTGACTGATAAGGACAAAAGAGTTGAATGGTGAGAGGTACTTCATCTTGTTTGTGGATGATTATTTGAGAAAGACCTACATCATGCACCTCAAATACAAGTCAAAAGTTTTGAATCTCTTCAAGAGATACAGAAGATTGGCTGAAAATGAAAGTGGAAGGAAGATCAAAGAATTGAGGTCAGATCAAGGCGTAGAATTTACAAATAAAGCTTTTGAAGATTATCTTGAAAAGCATGGAATTCATCACCAATTGGCAGCAACAAAAACACCTCAATAGAATGGGGTGGTAGAGAGGAAAAATAAAGTTATGGTCGAAATGGCAAGAACTTTACTGCTAGAATCCAAGCTTTACACAAGATTTTGGATAGAAGTAACATTTATAGCCGTTCATGTACTACACAGTGTATTACTAAGGCCCAATATTGATAAGACTCTATATGAGCTATGAAGTGGGAAGAAGACAACAGCCAAGTATCTCAAAGTCTTTGGCAGCCCATGTTTTGTGAAGAATAAGGAGAAAAAGTTGGGAAAATTCAACACTAAGTCTGATGAAGGCATCATTGTAGGATACTTAGCAAAGACACAAGGTTACAGAATTGTCTTGCATAAGCTAGGAAAAGTGATCACTTCCAATGATGTGAGGATAGATGAGAACTAGAAAATAATGTAGAATGGAGAAGCTGAGGACAATGAAGAAGATGACTTTAATGTAGATGAAGAATCAGACTAACCTAAAGAAATGGAACAAGAAGTAAGTTCAGCCTCAAAGAAGAGTGAGTCTGAAGATAAAGAAAGAGATCCTCTTGCAACTAAGACGGTGCAAGGAATAAAGACAAAGAAAACATGGACTAGTGCTCATCAAGGAGATTAGATTATAGGTGATCTATCAGCAAGGCTTACAACAAGAAGAAGAATTGTGGCCTACTGCTTTACTCTCACAAGTTAAACCTAAATCTATTAAAGAGGCTATTTAAGACAAAGCTTGGAACAAAGCTATCAATGAGGAGCTAGATCAAATTGAGAAGAATGATACATGAGAGTTGGTTCTAAGACCCATTAATAAGAATGTTATAGAAACAAAATAGGTGTTTAGGAATTAACACAATAAATATGGCAAGGTGGTGAGGAACAAGGCCAGGTTGGTTTGTAAAGGCTACACTCAAATAAAAGGGGTAGATATTGATGAAACTTTTGCACCAGTAACAAGGTTAGAAACTATCAGAATGTTCTTAGCTTTGACAACACATAAGAGGTATAAAGTCTATCAGATGGATGTGAAATCTGCCTTTCTGAATGAGCTCCTAAAAGAAGAAGTGTATATTGAACAACTTGATAAAGTACAAATCAGTAAGGATAAGACACATGTGTGCAAGTTAAAGAAAGCCTTGTATGGTCTCCAAGAGCATGGTACAATAGGTTGGATGTGTACTTAAGAAGGTTGAACTTCAGAAATGGAACGATTGATAATAACCTGTATGTGTTCAACTCAGAGAAAGGTCAACTGATAACCATAGTATATGTAGATGACATCATCTTTAGAGGGGATCACTCTGAGCTATGCCAAGATTTTGCACAGAAGATAAGTGAGGAATTTGAGATGTCATTGATTAAAGAAATGACGTACTTTCTTAGATTACCTATAAAGTAGTGTAAAGGTTTGGCATGGTGGATAGCAGACCTATTAGTACCCCGATGACAGTGGGCTACAAGTTAACAAAAGATTATAAGGGAAGAAGTACAAGCCCTACAGAGTACAGGAAGATGATAGAGAGCCTTTTGTACCTTACAACATTAAGGCCTAATGTTATGCAAGTTGTGTGCATTGTGAATAGATTCCAAGCTGATCCTAAGGAATCTCATGTGTTGGCAATGAAAAAAATCCTAAGGTACCTCAAAGGAACACTAGAAATGGGTTTGTGGTATCCAGCCATCAATTCTGTTAAACTACAAGTATACAATGATGCAGACTGTGCAAGAAGTATAAATGATAGAAAATCAACCAGCAGCTATAGCTTCTACTTGGGTTCAAAGTGTGTTGCATGGTTAAGTAAAAATCAAAATAGTATTACTTTGAGCATAGTTGAGGCAAAGTATATGGCTGCTTGTGTAGCATGCACACAGGTGATATGAATTCTAAGATAATTAGCAAACTTGGGTGTTGAAGTGAAGTTACCAGTGAGTGTACTTTGTGATAATCAAAGTGCTATTGATCTCAGCAAGAATCTGGTTCAACATTTGAGGAGCAAGCATATTAACATCCGGTATCACTTCATCAAAGATCAAGTGGAATAGGGTACAATTTAATTGGAGTATGTTGGCACTAAAGATCAAATTTCAGATATTCTAATTAAACCTCTATCCACAGAGCTATTGAAAAGCACAGATTGAGTCTATCTGTGAAATGGTTCCTCAAGCCTAAAGTTTAGGTGAATCCTCAATCTCTACTTTGCAAGTTTTTCAAATTTGTAATTGGTTAGCAAAGGGGGAGAGAAGCAATAATGCAGGGGAAGCTATTAAGAAAGGGGGAGTGCATATTTAGGGGGAATTGAAACTGTTACATAGTGACTTTTGTTATAAGTGTTGCCAACAATTACAAAGGGGGAGATTGTTGTTCCCACAGCGTTGTATAGGTTGTAATTGTTGTCAACTAGGTTTAAGTGTGCAAGAAAGTAAAGCCATATGGAAGCGAAAGAAGGTAAAAGCCACATAGAGGGGCAAGAATGTAAAAGTCACATGGAAGGGCAAGACAATAAATTCACCACAAGTAAGTCCTATTAGGGTCTCATGGAGGAGTACATAAAGGCCATTGGAAGACAATAAAAAAAGCGAAGTTGGTAATTGAGCAAAATGGACAAAAAACCTAGACAACTAGCCAACCAAAGAGAGAAAATGTAAGGAAGGACTAGCCAAACAAAAAAGATGTCCAAAGCAAACCACACGGTAAACATAAGGGAGCAAATGGCAAACCACCACCTATAAAGGAGAAGACATGGCTAGACAGTAACCAAAGGTGAATGGCAAATCACAAATCAGAAGGTGCTGGACCGTAAAACACAAAGGGTGACCAGCCAAAAAGAGAAAACAAGGGAAGACACGGCTGGACAGCAACTAAAGGTGAACAGCAAATCACAAATCAGAAGGTGCTGGATGGCAAAACATAAAGGGTGACTAGCCAAAGAGAGAAAACAAAAGAGGAACGACTAGACAGCAAGGGCTGGACGGCAAAACATAAAGGGACAGCCAAAGGGAGACAACTGGCCAACCAAAGGTGAACTTCCAAACCAATCTACACAGCCAAAGGTGAATGTCCAAACCAACGGCAAAGGGTTGGATGACCAAGCAAGGAGGAGAACGGCCAAAGTAAGGTTGAACAGCATCACACACGGCAAAGAGGTGTGACGGCTAGAGAAAACCATGTTACTCACGTAAGGGAAGAGAGGAGAAATGTTGAAAGAGGAGACCACCAGGAGAGCAAACTAAGCTGTTTGAAGGTGTGAAATGGACAACTGCAAACCAAAAACAGTGGTAAAGTGTGTGACCAGCAAGGCATGCAAACCAGAAATGTGTGTAAGACGTGTAACATCAAACCAGAAATGTGAGGCAGGCTGTGAGATGTGAAATAGGAGATGCGTGAGACAGTGAGACAATGAAAGTAGAAGTTGTGTGAGACAAACTAGAGAAGGAATTCGGTGAAGCATCAGAAAGAACTCAACGTATTTCCATATTTCTTCAGGAGTGGTTAAAAAGTATTGTGGTGAACTTCTAAGTGGCAGTAAAGTAGCCTTTCAATTCAACAGAGGCAAGACAAGTTAGAAGAAGGGTAGACATAATAAGTGACACTCTTTGTATTGTACTTGCTTAGTAATTGCAATAGTGAATGAAGCAGAGGATTAAGACATCCATTGTAACTAGAATTCTTAAGTAGAGTAGATAGTCTCAGTAAGGGAGAGTCCCTATCACCGTGGATGTACATCACATTGATAGAACCATGTAAATCTCATGTGACATTAATTTACTTTAAGTTCTGCGTTTTGAATTGAGTTGTAAATACAGTTAAAGTATCAGCTAACTCGTAACCTAACAAAGACCTAAACAAGAATATCCAAATTGTCTATTAGGCAAGCTGTCTAAAAGGTGACTTTGGCGACTATTGTGATTAGTAGGTAGCAATATATTTACCTTAGTTGAGTTTAAGAAAGAGTTCACTTTTAAGAAGAGGTTGGAGTTGTTCACTTATCTGCGAATTGCAAATTGTGGTGATACTGATTCACCCCCTCCCTCTCAGTATCACAAACTAATAGATCCTAGGGAGAAGTCGAGAACTTCAATTGGTATCATAGCACAGGTTCACCAGTTTGAACCACTTGGGGTATTAGTTTGAAGGGTTTCAGAAGTTTTAACTTATTCAACATACTAAGAAATGGATGTCGGTACCAACACCAGCACTACTTACAGCAAGAAGGTTCCAATCTTTAACAGAACCAACTACTATATGTGGAGAGTAAGAATGTAAGTGGTACTTGTAACCATGGGCATGAATGTGGTGAAATCCATATAGAAGGGTTGTGGCAACAAAAGATGGTAAAGATCTAACCCCAGAGGAATTAAGGCAGTTTAAGATAAATGGGAAGGCTTCAAACGTCATCATTTCAGCATTGATAGATGTTGAGTATGCTAAAGTTATGGACTGCAAATTTGCTAAAGAGATATGGGATAGACTGCAAAAGTTTGTGAAAGTGATGGCAGAATGAAGGAGGCCAAGCTTCAAGTGTTCAAGGAGAGATATAAATCTCTCATAATGCAAAAAAATGAGACAGTCCAAGAGTTTTTCACCAAGGTTATTGATGATGTAATAAGTCATGGGAAGAACAAGGACTCATCCATTATGAAGAAAATTCTAAGAATTCTACCTGAGAGGTTTACCTCAAAGGTGGCAGCCATAGAAGAGAGTAGAGATCTCAATTTTATGTCTTTGTATGATCTCCAATGCAATCTTATTGCATATGAGATGAGGATAAAGTCAACTAAAAACTTTACAACAACAAAGGTATCAAAGTAGGCAACTTTCAAAGCTATAAAGCACTTGAAGATAAAAGAAAAGGAACAATGATCCAATGAGGATGATGAGGAGGAGGAGGAGGAAAAGTAAAGGTGAAGTATTGGCTTACTTCACAAGGAAATTCAAAAAGGGGTCTAAGAAGGGAAAAAGACAGTTGTCCTTGAGATGTTATCGTTGTGGGTAGACTAGACACTTTGCTTCTCAATGCAAAGTGAAACTTGATGATGAAGATGAGGATAGTGATGATGAGCAGAATTTAAGATGGAGAAGATCATCATTCAAATCAAAGTCCAGTAACAAGATTGCCAATCCACAGAGGAAGAAGAGAGGCTCATTCAAGAGTTATGTGAGTTAGACAAAAGAAGCTGATGAGGAGGAAGATGAAGACTCATCAGATGAGCATGTCTTTATGGCATTAGCATAAGGTGGTAGCATAACCTCTAAAGAGGAAAAGGAGGTTGATGAAGAAGAGCCAGAACTTAAAGCTGAGCTGGAAGTAACTTTAAAGGAGATAATCAAAAGGGATAGAACCATAAGAAGGTTGGATGCCCATATAAAATAAGTTGAAACAAAGTTTGAGGAAGCTAAAAGTCAAAAGGATGAAATAAGGGCTGAGCATATTGAAGAGAAGATTTGAGGAACAAATCAAAATATGTGAAGAACTTACAGTAAAGCTTGCTCAAGGGCTTCAAAAATTGAAGAAATGGAGAAAGAGTTACTGAGACTTCAGCAATAACTTAAAAGTAGCAAAGAGAACTTGCAAATACTTGAAATGATAGGAGAAACAAGTTCTGCAAAAGGAGAGAAGAATTTAGAGAAAGTGCAGCAATCTGAGATTGCATTGGCTAAAGAAAATAAGAATGTGTTACAAAAGTTGAAAGAGAAGGTTGTGACTTAGAAGAAGATAGCTAAGAATAAAGAAGATTTAAAGCAGCAACCTAGGATGGCAAACAAGAAGGAAGAAAAGAAAGTCAGCTACCAGAGGGTTATGGTTGAATAGAAGAAAGAGAAGAAGGTGACTAAAATGAAAGTCACACAAGCAAAGAAGCTAGCTACTTTGCCTACACAACAATGATGAACAAAAGAAGATAAGCTGTGGTCAGATCTAAGAAAAGGCAGTTTCAAGGTCATTGCCTTTATTGTGGAGTTTGGGGTCATAAGGCGAGTAACTGCTAGTGGAGAAGGTTAATATATGTCTCCAA
>JAHLGO010021096.1:4581716-4633260 GCA_020615895.1 Ceriops decandra | reverse complement strand
TTCTAAACTTTGAGATAGTGCAGTTGAATAGTAGAATAATATTCAATATTTTCAATTAAGATATGGTAAGTTTAAAATTCAATTATGAATAGAGATGAGAAATTTATTGGTCATTAAAATTTATGCTAACAATAAATTTAAGAAAATTTTTGGATCAAGTTGAAAAAAAAAATAATTTTTATTTCTTACCAAATGATAAATTATATGATAATATGTCTACTAAAAATGGAGAAGAAATGCCAATTTTTGTTCACAACATGATTAAACTAGTTCATTTCATATTTTTTTAGGGAGATATTGATAAATTTGAAAATTTTGATGATAGAAAGATTAATCTAAATTTTGTTAACTTAAAAGTTAAACCCATAACCCATAAGTCCAAAGATCTTACTAATTTTTTACCCCTCATATTTATTGATTTTCATGAAGTGGATAATCAAGCATATAATGATTTGGCATTATTATTTATTAATGTCATTATTCCCATAACAATTCACAAAAATAAGTAATTCATAAAATTTATAATTTGTAAGATGTCAATTTCTCATTATTAACTTGAGGGTGAGTTTCTTTCAAGTAGAAGGGCTTAATGTAAGATACGCTATGAAGACTATTTTTTAATTATTTATTAAATTATGTTATTATTATTTTTTTGTAATTTATTTACTTATTTTATAGTATTTTAGTTTAATTAGATATTTTAGTTAAACTATTTAGGAAAAATATGTGAATTGGGATTCCTTTCTTATTTTGATTTGGCTTAGAATATCTTTTTAATGAATCATTAGATATTTTCTAATTTAGGTTAAGATATTTTTCTAATTAGATAAATAGTTTTAGTTATAAATATGTATATAAGTATAAAAGTTAAAATATTTAACAGATTATAAAATTTTACAAATCATATTTTTCTTTTATGAGAGTTATTATATTTTCTGGTGAATTATAGAACTTCTTTTTTAAAAGGTGCAATTAAGTATTAACTTTTTCTTATCTATTTTTCCATTCTTTCATCTCACATTAGTAATATTAGAACTTGTATTTGCCTTATTTGACATCATTCGACATCTCCACGTTTTTGTCTTATATTATTAAATATTAGAAATATTCATTCAATGATGAAGGTAAAAGTATGACCACGAGACATGATATGGTCGCCACCTTTGCAGAACATATACAGATTTAATATGAATGCTGAAATGACTAATGCATAAGGGGTGACAGGTATAAGAGGTATATTGTGAGGCGAGAATGGAAAAGTTGAATGCATGTTCTTTAAGGTGATTAGGATCATTAGTATTAATAAGGTTGAGCTACTCACAATCAGGGAGGCAATAGAGCTATGAAGTCAGTGGAATGAGGCAAGTAGGACTTTGCTAATTACTAAAACTGACTCCCATATAATGGTTATATGGCTAAACAATAGGGAGGGAAGACTTTGAAAACTCATGCCAATGTTCCATGACATTAATAATAGAACCATGGACTAAGTTTCCATTAATAGGAATTTGTCACCATGCAATACTCCTCTTATCCCCACCATCCCACCTTATTTGTCATTACAGTATTCATGTTGAATTTATAAGTACCCTTTGGTGGTGAAAACCATGTTATTTTTTAAGGCCACTTTTTTTTTCGCTTTGGAATAGGTTAAACACCCCTAAGATTAATGATGAATGCATCAAGGGTGAAATTAGATTCCAATCATTTCACTCTTGACCACTATCACAACTATATCTAAACCAAATTGCAAATTTTGTCAATTGAAAACAACTTATCTCCAAAAATGTTATAATTTCTCCTTAACCATATAAATTAGACAATTGCATAAAATTTCATTAGTTGTATTTCCCTTGATGCACAACCTTAGCCTAATCCATACCAAGTCTCCCATGCATCATTGATTGACCCTAGGACTACCTAAGAAACACTCCATCATTACAAATACATATACAAATTGCCCACACTAGGAAGCAATGTATAAATAAGTGGTTGGCTAATTCTTACCCCACAACACATAATGAGTAAGTGAAATTACAATCCAAGCCTTTAATGAGCATGGTCTCTCCTTGGGTAGTAGTGACTGGGAGATGATGTAAGATCAATTCCACCCAAAGATCACTATTTTAGGCAGAGAGCTAAACCCTACCAAATATCCACTATCCCCCCCCCCTCATGAAGGATCTCATTAAAAATTGTCTATCCATCTCCCATTACAAATTGAATATGTTTGACTCACCTATTGTTGGATGATAGTATAAAATAAGTTTCATGAACTTAGCATATTAGCTCTTTTCCCAATTAAACAAACCCCACCTTTAATGAAACTTCCATATCCACTTATTATGTTATCACCTTCCAAAATTGTTTATCGAACCCTTTTTCTCCATTGACACTATGAAAAGCCTTCGTTTATCTCATATAATCATTTTGTTATTCATGCAAAAAAAAAAAAAATCCTTTAGGTAAACCTTTGAATGAAATTAATAAAAATTTAATGCAGCATTTAACAAAAACAAAGCTAATACTTCAATTAAACCTAAGAGAATAATATTCCTTAAAGAGAAAGATAATGATAAAACTAATACTTTATTGAGATGTAATTCATTGAAATGTTTATACTTATTTATAGGTAAAACGAGCTAATTAATTGGTAAAATACTTTAATTTAAATGAAAAAGCACTTTAATGACTAAATTAGAGCAATATCTAATTAAATAGAGAATATTTAAAAATAGAAAATAAAAAATTTTTAAATAATTTTATAAAAGCATGAATAGTAAAAAGACATCCCAAATAGTGAAATTATATGTAAGAGTCAAGTCTTCTGAAATTTTCCTTTGGACTTTTAACATTTTCCTTTATGCTTTTGATAGTCCCTTTGATTTATAAAGTTTTAGGCCACCCATTCTATGTTAGTCCCTTCCATTTAAGAGAAACTCATCTTTAAGTTCAAATTAAGGTTTAAATAGAGAGACTTAATTGTTGAATAAAACATATAAATATCTACAACATTATAGGTCCTTGAAATTTTCCATTTTGGAGGTAAATCAATGACATATGCATTGTCATTAATTTTCTTCAAACCTAATAAGCACCATACTTCTTAAACTACAACTTGTTGTAGGAATCAATAGAAAATTACTCCTTATGAAGGAACACCATTACCTAGTCACCTTCTTGAAATAACTAACTTGTTCGATGTTTGTCTGCATTTTTTTTTTATTTCTCATTGATGACTTCTAATTGTTATTTCACCTTACCGTGGATAGATTGAACCTATTCTACAAGATACTTAGCTGTAATGTTGAGGCCTAAGACTCAAGGAAGTTTAACCAAATTCAGAATATATTGTGGACATTTAGTATAAACAATGGAAAAAGAAGACTTCCTTATAGTGTTATATACTACATTATTGTATGCAAACTCAACTTGAACTAAGGAAAAGTCCCATTACTTTAATGTATCTCTACAAATAATTTGAATAAGATTGTATAAGGTTTTATTGAGTGATTCAGTTTGACCATCTATTTGGGGTAAGCTATATTGTTGAACTTCAAGGATGAATCAAATAGCTTCCATAAAGTGATCTAAAAGTGACTGAGAAATCTTGTACCATATTCAGAAGTGATGGATTTAGACACTCAATGTAAGTATACTACTTTCTTAAAGAATAATCAAGCTACACTTGAGGCATTAGAGGTCTTTTTACAGGGAATAAAATGACCTATTTTAGAAAACCTATTGACAACAAAAAATATAGAATCCATATTGCGTTGGGTACAAAGTAATCCTCAAATAAAATTCATAGACAAGTCTTTTCAAATATTGTATGAAATAGGCAAAGGCATAAATAGTCTTATATTTATGACCAACCCTTGGTTGTTTGACAAACATAACATCATTAGACAAATTTGCCAACATTTCTCTTTAACTATGACCAATTATATCACTCTTGAATAGTAGCAATTGTCTTGTCATGTCCGAAATGGCTTGCAAGACCACCTTCATATAAATTGTGCACAATTTTCTCCTTTAATGAAGATCAAGGAATACAAAGCTAATTTTTGTGCATCAAATAGCCATCAAGAGTATGGAAATCATCTGCTGGTTACCTCTGAATGCACTTTTCCCAAATAGTGTCAAATCTTCGTCATGCTTGTACAATTCTCAAAGAGATTCAAACCTTGCTATCTTACTACTTAATGTCATTAATAGTGATGCTCTTCTGTTTAAGGCATCAATAACCATATTCTATTGTCTAGCTTTATGAAATAACTTAAAAGGGAACTTTGGTAAGAAATTAAACCACTAAGTATAGATATTATTGCTAATTTACTTCTAGCTGTAAAGATATCTAAGAGCCTAATTATCAAAGTATGAGATGAATTCATGCCCTATTAAAAAATGCTCTTGATGCTTTATAGTTCTTATAACCACATAAAATTTCTTGTTATATGTTGACCACTTTTGTCAAGCCTTCCTTAATTTCTTACTAAAGTATGCATCAGAGCACTTCTCTTGAGAAAAAGCTGCACTGAATCCCATTTTACTAGTATCACATTCAACTTCAAACAACTTTTCTAAGTTAGTGAGGGCTAGCACCAAAATAGTACATAACATTTTCTTAATGATAGGAAAGCACATTTTTTCTTTATCTCTTCACTAAAACTTTTTTTCTTAAGACATTTAGTGATATGGGTCATGATGGTACTAAAATTGCAAATGAATCTTCGATAAAAGGTTGTTAGGCCATAGAAACTCTGTACATCACTTACTATTTTTAGGATAGGCCAATCTTAAATTGCTTGTACTTTGCCCTCGTCAACCTAGATACCTTTATAACTGATTATGTATCCTAGAAAGAGTAACTCATTAGTCATGAAATTGTACTTCATCAAATTTACATATAACTTATTTTTTTATAGCACCAACAATACCTTCCTCAGGTGTAAAACAAATCCTCCATTGATTGGTTATAAATAAAAATACCATCAAAATATATAACCACAAACTTGCTAATGAAAGGTTTTAATACTTGACTTATCAATCTTATAAAGGTGTTAGGGGTATTAGATAGACAAAATGGCATCACTAGCCACTCATAAAGACTATTTTGAGTTTTGAATGCAGGCTTCCATTTGTCACTAGGTCTATTCCTGATTTGGCGATAGCCACTTTGAAGATCAATCATTGAAAACACCTTAGACCCATCCAATTAGTCTAACATATCATCTAGTTCAGGAATAAGGAACTTGTACCTAATGGTGATCATGCTGATAGCTTGACTATTAACACACATCTGCCATCTTTCTTTGAGGTTAATAAGGTAGATATTGCACATGATTTCAAGCTCTCTTTGATATACCCCTTCTATAGTAACTCTTCTACCTTTTCCCTTAGAATCTCATTCTCTTTAGGACTCATTTGGTAATGTGGCAGGTTAGGTAGACTAGCTTTAAGAACTAAATCAATCTGATGCAAGATGTTATACATCGGTGGCAACCCATTCAATAACTCCTTTGGAATAATGTTACTAAATTCTTTTAACAATGACTTGATTAATTCTGAAAGCCCTATTTCTAGATCATTAGTTGCTTCTTTAATGGTTGCTTTAATTTCTTCATTTGAATGGGTAATTGTTAGAAAAATCCTTCGCTATACTTGAAAAGTCTTGGGTTAGGATCCTCCTTTCATAGGTAGTAATGTATATTTCACCCCATTCTTCTCAAGCTTGTAAACATTTTTTCGGTCTGAGTTTTATGCATCAACATTAAATTGTTAGGGTTACCCAAATAATAAGTGACAAGCATTCATGTTTACAACATCACAATAAAGCACATTTATGTACTGGTTAATTAAGAAAGGAATCTTACACTATTTTGTTACTAAGTGTTCTCTAACTGTTTTGATCCACCTAATAGTGTATGGATTTAATGCTTTTGCACTGGCAACTGTAATTTCTTAATAGTTTCTAACTTAATAATATTTTCTTGATTACCATTATCAAGTATTATTGATTGTGTATCTAATACGAAATAACTTGTTTCGTTAAGTGTCATCCTTTTATTTAGGAGCTAGTATCAGCTTTTTTGCCACATACATAAATTTGACATCTTTAGAGTCACATTCCTCACTATTTGGGTAGTAGTAGACTTAACCTTTATCTTTAATTGTCTCCCCTTACTCTATTATATTCATTATTTTCTAGCGTAAGCAATCACTAGAAGATGACTTACCTTATTACACTTAAAGCATTTACTTGGTGTATGCTTCTTATAATAATTAACATTTCAAATTGCACCTTTTTCAATAAGCAGTTGTTTTGCTTATAGTTTTGTAAATTATCACTCTCTTTAGTTGATTTAATGTCTTCTGTTTTTCCTTTTTTGCAAAAAATTTGTTAGATTTAACATAAAAATTGTGAGAGGAGTGAAGTTTCTTTTTTTTTTTTTTGCAACATAATTTGTTAGATTTAACATAAAACTTACGAGAGGAGTGAAGTTTGTTTTTTTCTTGGAACATAATTTCAATTTTCAATGTTATATTCTTAGTCTTAAATATGTTCAATAACATTTGAATTCCAATTTTATCTTAGATAACTGGTTTTAATCTATCAAGGTATCTTAAGATTTGTTGGCTTTCTGATTCCTTCAGGTTCTTATACTTAGATTATTTAAAAAATTCTAATGAGTATTCATGAACTGACTAGTTACCTTAATTGTAATATTAATATTTTTGAAAAAAAATTTGCTTATAATTTGAAGGAAGAAACACTCCTTTTAGAAGTTTCTTTATTTTATACCAATCTCTAATCGGAGCTTTTCCTTTTCTTCTCTTATGATCTTTTGTTCGATCCCACCAAGTGGAGGCTTTTCCTTTTAGTCGACAAACAACAAATCTAACTTTTTGCTCTTTAGGTATGTCCATGTAATCAAAAAATCTTTTTATTTCAGCTAACCAATTCATAAAACTTTCAATATTAAATTCATTATTAAAGATAAGGATATCTACTTTTAGTGAAAATTCATCTGACATTTTAGGATATTGAGGTCATTTTTGTTCATACTTGCAAAATCTCTAGCTCAATTCCTTTTGTCTTTCTGGTTCCTATTGGCACCTCCCACCTAAAGAGTTCTAAGTTGATTGTTGATGACTTGTAGTCCACATTTCAATCTATCAAACCTGTAGCCAAGGTGTTGTAGTGTTGGCTGCTAGGCATGAATGGTTGTCCAAATAGCCAACATCCCCTAATCTTTGTCAATAAGATGACTGCTATTCCTTCTATCTTATACTGCCATTAGAATAGGTAAAACTTGATTTGATATCATTTGATGCCATGTTTAACAGAAATAAGGCTAATACTTCAATTAAGGTTAAGAGAATAATATTTAGAAAAATAGAGATAATACAAATACTTTATTGAAATGTAATTCACTACAATGTTTTTGTCTCTTGGAGTTGCACCTATTTAAAGGTAAAACTAACTAATTAATTGAAAAAAAATACTCCAACTTAAATAGAAAAACACTTTGATAACTATATTAAAATAATATTCAATTAAATAGGAAATATTTAAAAAAAATTTCTAAATAATTTTATAAAAATTTAAATAGTTAAAAGACATCCCAAATAGTAAAATTGCATTTAAGAATCAAGTTTTTTGTAATTTTTCTTTAGATTTTTGACATTTTTTTTTTTTACTTTTGATAGTACCTCTGATTCATAACATTTTGGGTCATCTGGTTTATGTCAAAATTTCACCTTAGTGATAGCCATGTCCTCCCACCTTCCATCACAATAGCCAATAATTAATCCAAATTTGTCCTTCCCTTTTCTTTTGCACGTGAATGGGTCCTTAAATACATTTGTCCTTCCATAGGCTTTATCATCATACGGACAGGCCCTCTTCTTCATCGTTTCCTTTGGCATGTGGGGAATAAAAAGGAAACTACTTTTGGTATAATAACGACCCTTTTAAAAAGTTCATTTTGAATGCACGAGTTTCTCATACCAGATGATATGATAATGATAAGATGTACGGATTGCATTTTTAGACATTGTTTTTGCTACTCAAATATGTGAACTCCATAATCTAAGTCACAATAGGGTAATTTTAACCTTAGATTGAGACTTATTTTCTAATAATAACCCTCTTACTCTCTTCTAATAATAGTGAGACTACTTTTGTTTTTTCTTTTTTTGGTTTTTGCTTTGGTGATGCATTTTCTACGATCTTTGAAATTAATGAAGCATGACAATCAAAATTAGTTGTTCCATTAGGAACAGGAGACGATTTAGGTATCTCGGTTTCAAGATGATTATTATTCATGTTCTTCTTCTTCTGCTTCTTCTTTTGTCTTGCCTCGCCGTAGAAGTAAGAAACGATACCCCAAAGGGCGAGCCCTAAAGAAACCCCTTTTTCTCGTGAGAACTACTCCTTGTAGAAGAGAAGCAACAACCTTAGCTCCCGGATCAAAAAGGTTTTACTTAGTGCTGGTGTGGCTTGCAATAATATGGCAGTGCTTCTTTATGGGAACCGTGGGGATCATCTGCTGTGGCTCCTCTTTACTCTCAGACATCATAATCACCGTTTGGTCCCATATATCAGTTACAAACAACATTTTTTTTTCGTTGCTACTTCGAAAATCAGGTAAAAATAACATAAATTTTGATAAGATATAACAAAGTTTGTGAAATTTATATATATATATTTTGTGGTGTACACAACTACACATAGACACCCCAAGAGCCTCCTTTTGGGTTTCGTTCGAGTTGTTGCTCAATAAAGTTTTCTTCTCTGTGCGCTATGTATACCTACGCCATGCAGGAGCTGAGGTGGGAGTTTATTAGTAAGTCAGTGTTTAACCACATATTTGGCCAGAATTGGAACTCCCTATATGGTACTGCCCCATTCTCTACAAGGAAAAAATGGTTGGATGTTGTGTGAGATTCAGGTTCAGTAATTTCTGTGTCCATGTAACTATTAGTGTTGAGCTTGTGAGACTTTCTTACAAAAAAAATTGAGTTAGAATGTTAACATAAATGAGTTTCAATCTAACCTAAAGGCGTGGGAGTTTAATTACATCCCAACACTGCCTCTTTTCTTGATGTTCAAACTATATTTATATATGTGCCAAGGATGTATTTAGATCATGCCCCAAAGATCCTCTAAAATTTTCCCCCTCAAAATTAGCGTTCAAGTCTTTGAAATATCATCATTGTTCTCCGAATTAATCTTATTGATTTGCCCCATACCCCCCTCCATCCATTCAAAAAAAAATAAAAAATGAAAAGAAAGTTATGGTGCATTTTGACATAGCCTCCCTGATATTTGTTTTCTGGTAGCATCTAATTATTGACACCTTATGTCATCATCCTGCGCAGACTGCTGGAAAAAGATTCTGAATTTGCCTGTGCAATCTGATTAAGAACATTAATGTACACATTAAATTGACGGCATCGCGTGTACTGCGTTAACCCATTAAATGACCGGAGACTCGTTTCACAGCGAAGGGAGATATTGTTGTACGGAACGTCACTGTCAAACTCATAATTCAACGGTTTATTCAATGTATCTACACAACTAAATGACAACGACGATTTCATAGTCTAATCGCTGAAAGGAGCTGGCCTCCTACCGCTTCAATTGATGGAAGTGAAGTTCATATTTTAGTAAATAGATGAAAGGGGCTTCAATCGATGACCACAATACATAACAGGGGTTGGCATGCAAGATCAGCAAAGAGGAATGGATATATATATATATATATATATATATATATATATGTATTGTATATGTGTTGAGAGGAGAAAGAAATTGACCTGGAAATCATTGTTAACGATCATCCCGATGAGGCAAAAGATGGAAGAACAAAACCTCATAACCAAATTGATCTCCATCACAACCGTAAAGGTAATCTCTTGCTTGGCCTTCATGTATGTCAACTCAATGAACTGCAAGATAAGCCCATACAATGATGCAGCCCCAGAGTCATGACAAAACCTAGGACATATTGCTTGCTCGATTCACCTTCAGGCTTATCGCTACTCGAATGCAAAGCTCGGATTCCAACCTCCACTGTCAACAGGGCGACCGCGTTTATCGAATAAGGAGTGAACTTCTGCTTCACCAAGATTAAATGCAAAGGCAGCCGGGACAGCTAACTGGGTGGCGATGATTAGAGAAGAAGTTGCAAGGGGAAGACAAGCCAGACCATGTGAACGAAGATAGTTGTGAAGAACAGTGAGCACATCGATGATTGCAGCTGCAAAAGAATGCAGGATATCCGATGTTGACTACTTCACCGTTGGGATTGGTGGCGCGGCGGCTGAAGTAGGATAGGGCGAGTGCGATGAGGGCAACCGGCGGATTGGAGGAAGCTGGCAAGCCTGACACGCTTGCCGCGTGTATGGGAGTACAAGAGATTTTTATTTTGACTCATTTTTTAAATATACTTTAGTTATAATTTTATATCATATAATATCATAAATTTGATGCTATGAATGCTGCTAAGATGTAGAGAGGTTATTGGACAAAACTGGTGATGACACTGAAGTTGGTGAATCAAGATTGATTGTGACCCTAAATTTTAGGGATCAAGGCTATTTGTTGACTGTTAACTATTGACCATAAATTTTAAGAGTTAAATTTAGTTATTGATTGTAGGACAATCTTTGGGAATCAACAATGACCGTTGATGATTGTGTAACTCCAATTTAAAGGCTCTATAAATACTCCTATACATCTTGCAAGGAGGTGTGTATGTTATAGAAAATTGAGAGTGCCGACCAAAGAGAGGTGAAAGGCAAACCTAAAGCCACCAAAGGAGAGAGTGACTAGCCAACGTAAAGGAGGTAGCCACCAAGGGTAGTGTAACTGGCCAAGGGAGTTGCAACAACAGTTGACCATCACAAGGCCAATTGTAGCAGCTGGCCATCACAAAGCCAATTGCAGTAGCTAGCTATCACAAGGCTAATTGCAGCAGGTCCGACCGCAAGGGAGACAAACCAACAAGGTTAGCAGCCTATAGGTTTAACAAGCAATTGCATAAGGAAAGGTGAGAATTGTAAGTTCAGCAGAAGGTGTTGAAAAACCAACAATTGCATAAGGAGAGGTATAGATTGCAGGTCCAGTAGAAGGTGTTGAAAAACTAGTAACTACACAAGGGGAGGTGTAGATTGCAGGAGTTTGGTAGTAGGTATTACATAAACTAGCAATAGCAAAAGGTAGTGCAGTAGTAGCTTCTAGCAACTAGGCAAGTGCAAACTTAAACTTACAGATTACAGGAGTAGTAGTAGGTGTCCCTGCACTAGCAACAAACCAGAAGGCATTCTTGCATTAGTAGCATGACCAGTAGGTGTTCCTTGTACTAGTAACACGTCTAGGAGGGTATACCAGCACCAGCAGCACATTTAGGAGGGTTTACTAGCACCAGTAGCACATCTAGTAGGGTATACCAACACCAACTGTATATCCCTCTACTAGTAACATGTCTAGGAGGGTATACTAGTACCAGTAACACATCCAGAAGGGTATATTAGCACCAACAGCATGTCCAAGAGGGTCTACTAGCACCAAAGGGTATACCAACACCAGCAGCACTAGTAAACGTGCACTAGTAGTACCAGTAGTGTCCAGCAAGTTGTGCACGTATAGATAATAGCAGTAGAACGTGTACATGGTGATAGTAGCCCATACATATGTTGACAACAATAGTAGAATGTGTAGGCTATGGTAGCAGCACGTACAGACAACAGTAGTAGAAAGTGCAAATAGCGATAGCAACTCGTACATGTGTAGACAATAATAGCAGAATGTGTAGATAGTGATATTAGCCTATGCACGTGCAGACAGTGATAGCAAAATGTGTAGGTATTGACAGCAGTGTATACAAGCAGTAATAGTAGCAGGTTCGGCAGCTTACAGCAGCAGAGGAGGAAATGTATCTGATAGTAAGTCTAGCAACTTGTAGTAGTAGATGAGGCAACCTACCAAGATAGCAGGTGAGGCAAGACCAGTAGCTTGTAGTAGTAAGAGGAGAAAACTTGGCCCAATAACAGGTCTGACAGCCAGTAGCAGTAGAAACGGTAACTTGCCAAGGCAGTAGGGGAGGTAGCAGTGGCAGTAAAAGAAAGATCTTGTCAAGGCAGCAGGTAAGACAACACCGACAGTAGGAGCAGAGATAACCTGCAGAGAAGAGACCGGTAAAGCCTAAGTAAAGACTGGCAGTGAAGAAGGAGAAGATCCATTTTCTTCAATAACTTATGCATATTGAGTGATCATTTTCCAAGAAAAATTTTATCATAAACCTTTTGATAAACTAGTTGAAAAAGGATGGGATACCCTTGGAGTGATTAGGAAATCAATCTATTGAGTGATTGGAAGATCAACTCAGTGATCAGGAGATCATTGTAAGTGGTTAAGGAATAATTCTTCCACAAGTGGTAAAGGATTAATCCTTCCATAACCAAATTGTATCCCTTGATAACAGGAGTGGATTGTGTGGTTTAAGAGTGATTCTATCACACCATGGACATAGCTTATACATTTTGGTCGAACTACGTAAAAATTGTTGTGTGTTCTTGGGTGCTTGCAGTTGATTAAGAGCCGTATGACTGCTCTTACATAAAGGAGAACGATAACAATTAGATCATCAACTCTAGCAAGTCACAGAAGTTAATCCGAATAGATTTGTAAAAGTGAATATCTTACACTAATTCACCCCCTTCTTAGTGTGAGACTTAAGAAGGTTCTCATCAACAAGGAATCAACTCTGTATTCCTTATAAAGGGTTTTATAAACAATACTTGCTTCTTGCAACTCTTATATAGTCTCTTTTAAAGTAGAGATTACTACTCTAATCTTTTGTATTTGTACTTTTAAAGTAAAAATTTTCGCTTTAAACTTTTGTATTTTAGGTTCTTCTGTAGATATAAAAGGATGTTCTTTAATACGTTGGATTACAGTATTTAAACTTTATCCTTCCAATGGATGGTTAACAAACAAGCTTAACCTTTTCTTTTCTTGGTCTCACTATAGAAGTTTTTCATATTAAGCACTTTTTTCATCTAGATATGGAATTTTGTTAATAAGACCTAAAATAAAAGAATTTTCTCTTATTAAGACTAATAAGCCATGTTACTCATATAAAGCTCATATTATTTGAGGTGGAAGAAGAATTAATGGAATCCATATTGTATTAGCTCCAATTCATAAGAGATTTGATGCTTTGCAAAACCTTAAAAGGCTAACGATAAGGGCAAGGTCAAAGAAAATAAAGAAGCATTCAATAATATGTTGTGTGACATTTATTTACTAAAAACTACTAGGCATGAATTTAGGATGATAGACATTTCACTAAGGCTTCTAAATATGTCATCTATGGAAGAATATGAAGGCTATGGCCTTCGGAAGGAAGTTGGAGTTAGTGGCCTATGTTTGAGCATTTGAATGGGTTATTTTCAGGGGTTATATTGTTATGTAGTAGGTTGGATGAATTTTAACATCCAAATGGGTTATTTTCATGGGTTTTTATTATTATGTAATGAGCTAGACAAATTTTATTAATAAGTCCATCTTAGCAATTAAGGTTTTTAGTAGTTAACATATAAAAAGAGAAAATGGATGGTTGGAGAGAAGGAACTTCTTTTTATGAGTGAATGAGCTATTTTCTTTAGTTCTTTGAGAACTAATTTTGAACTTTCATACTTGAGTATGTTGGTTCAATAGATTTATCTTCTTTCATACTTGTGTTCTTGGAAGAATACATTATCTTGACTTATCAAATGAGTGATCAATATTTATAGCATCTAAAGATTGGGTGATGGAGCAATTTGAACATTTTGTGGTGAGGATGGTGATGATGACTATGATGAGGGTGATAATACTAATAGAAACTTTAGAGTTGGATTTAAAGGAAGATGTAGTAATAGGAATGGTAGAGGAGTTTGAGGCAATCTAAATGGCTATGATAAGTATAATAGAGGTTGGGATAACAGAAATAAAGTGGAGGATAGAGAAGATAGAAATGTAAGTAGCATTAAAATGAAGGTGCCTTCTCTCTAAGGAAAAGTTGACCCAGATGTATACTTAAATTGAGAGAGAAGGGTAGAGCTACTATTTACTTATCATAACTTCTTTAAAGAAAAGAGGGTTAAGAATAAAATAGTTGTGACTAAATTTACTGATTATGCAATAATGTGGTAGGACTAACAAATTACTACTAAGAGGAATTTTGAAAGATCAATAGAGACTTGGGATGAGTTAAAGATTGTGATGAAGAGGCGGTTTATTCCTAACTCTTATTATAAGAATTTGTATAATAGGTTGCAAAGTTTTACACAAAGATCTAAAAGTGTGGAAGAGTGTAATAAGGAGCTAGAGATTGCCATGGTTAAAGCAAATGTAATGGAAGATAGGTAGATGACTATGACTAGTGAAGTTCCTGACTTCTCCTTAGGATCTATTAGTTTGTGATACTAAGAGGGGGATAAATCAGTATCACCCAAATTTGCAATTTGCAGGTAAGTGAACAAGTTTAACTTTTTCTTAAAAGTGAACTCTTTTTCAAACTCGACTAAGGTGGATCTATTTCTACTTACTAATTACAATAGTCCTCAAAGTCACCTTTCAAACACCTTGCCTAATAGACAATTCAGATGTTTTTGTTTAGGTCTTCGTTAGGTTATGGGTTGGTTGATACTTTAGCTGAATTCACAACTCAATTCAAAACATAGAACATAAAGAAAATTAAGGACACACGAGAGTTACGTGGTTCTATCAATGTGACGCATATCCACGGTGGTAAGGACTCTCCCTTACCGAGACTATCGACTATACTTAAGAATTCTAGTTACTTCTTTATACCTTTCAATATTACAATTACTAAGCAAGTATAATAAAAAGAGTGTCACTTACTGTGTCTACCCTTCTTCTATCTTGTCTTGTCTCTATTAAATTGAAAGGCTGCTCTATTGCCGCTTAGAAGTTCACCACAACGATCTCTAACCTCTCTTGAAGAAATCTGAAAATACGTTGAGTTCTTTCAATGCTTCGCCTAATTTTTTCTCTATGTTGTTTCACACAATTCCTACTTTCATCGTCTCACAGTCTCCCTCGTCTTCTTGTCTCACGACTTTACTGTTTCACGGCCTACCCTCACCTGTCTATTTCACACCTCCTTTGACCATAGGGTTTGTCTCTCTCTTCCAACGGCTGTGTTTCCTCTCTCTTGTGTTTTGGCCGATAATCTCTCTCTTCATTCAGCCCGGCCATCAATTGTATTTCTCTCTCTAGGCAGTTGTTCTTTGTTTAGCTTGGCCATCAACCGTCTCCTCTTTCTCTCTTTCAACAGTTGACTTCTTTGTTGTCGTCGGTATCTCTTCTTCTTTCGACAATAGTTACTGTTCACTCGATTGCTACATTGTGCAGCTACAGTTTCTATTTTGCTATCCCCTATTCTGTCGTTCTCTTATAGTCAGTGTGCTTTGGCCGTATGTTGTGTTTTTCTGTTTTCTTTATCTAGCCATCCATACACTTTTGTGTTTTACCGTGTATTCAATTGCATTTGCCTTACCCTAATTTTGTCTTCCAAGATCTTTATATATTCTCTTCCATGAAACCCTAATAGGGCTTGCTTGCGGTAAATTTACTGTCTTGCCCCTCCATGTGGCTTTTACGTTCTTACCCTTCTATGTGGCTTTACTTTCTTGCACACTTAAACCTAGTTGACAACAATTACAACCCATACAAGGCTATAAGAACAACAACTAGGTTCCTCTAAGGCTTGAACAAAAACATAGATGATGTAGTAAAATTGTAACATTATATAAAGCTTAAGGATATAGTACGCATTGCCATGAAAGTTGAGAGAAGGGAAGGAGTACTTCTAAATATAATCAAAACTTAGGTATGTCTTTTTGGAAATCAAATTGAAGGAAGAAAGAAGAGAAGGTGACTCTTACGCTTAAACTGATACACATAAACTTAAGACTAGTGGGAGTAGCCTTAACAAGGCCAAATTTACAAATAAATTAGAGGAAATCCAAGGAAAAGCTAAAGACATCACATGTTTTAGATGTTTGGGTAAAAGGCATGTAGTGTCACAATACCTTGACAAAAGGTCAATAATCCTTAGGGATTATGGTGAATATGAGATTGGGAATAAGCCTAGTCATAAGGTTCAATTATCATTGTTAGTAAATGCTAATGTGTTGATGAAGGAGTAGAGTACCTAGAGTATGATAAGAAACTTTTAAAATTTTAGTGGTACAGAAAGCCCTTAATGTACAAGTTAAGGAGTTAGATGATGTTGAGATACAAAGCAAGAATATATTTTATAGTAGGTGTTTAGTGAAAGATAGAAATTATAGCTTGATTATAAATTGGGGTAATTGTATCAATATAGCTAACACATAGTTAGTAAAGAAATTGGATCTATCCACAACCAAACATCCTAAACTATATAATCTACAATAATTAAGTGATAGTGGAGTGGTGAGAGTGACTAAATAGGTTGTGGTTCCATTTTCAATTGGTAGATATAAGGATGAGGTGTTTTATGATGTTGTATTTATGTAGGTAGGGCATCTATTGTTAAGTCTTCCTTGGCATTTTGATAGGAGATTTTTGCATGATGGTTACAAGAATCATTATTCTTTCTCTATGAATGGAAAACCATTTACACTTGTTTCATTATCACCAAAATAAGTGTATGAAGACTAAGTAAGACTTTATGAGAGTGAGCAAAAAAGGAGTGAAAAGAGAGAGAAAAGAAAGTGAAGGAAAGAAGAACAAGGTGAAAGTGCTAGATAAACACAATAGTGGTTAGTTTTAAAGGAGTGAAGATGAGAGAAAACAAGTGAGTGTATATACAAAATGAGCAAATGTTAAGGTTGCCTTCTAAGTTAGGTAGCAAATAATCTTAATCCTTTATAAGGATTCTTATTTCTTTAACACTAACCTTGATTCTTCTTTGTCTAGTGCTATTTCATCTTGGTTGCAAGATTATTCTTTAAGGAGATCCTAAATGGCTTACCACTAAAGAGAGGGATTAAACTTCACATTGATCTTATTCTTAAAGCTCCCATTCCCAATAAGTCAACACATAGAAGTAATCCTAAGGAGACAAAGGAGCTTCAAAGGCAAGTTAAGGAGTTGATAAAGAAGGGTCATTTAAGGGATAGTATGAGCCTACGTGTAATGCCAATATTTCTTATGCCATAAAAAGATAGGTCTTAGAGGATGTTTGTTGATTACAAAGCTATTAACAAAATAATAGTTAAGTATTGACACCTTATATCTAGATTTGACGATATTCTTGATTTATTGCATGGCGATTATGACTTCTTATAAATTGACCTTAAAAGTAGGTATTATCAAATTAAGATGAGGGAAGGTGATGAGTAGAAAATTGATTTAAGATTGAGCATGGTTGGTATGAATGGTTAGTTATAGCCTTTGGTTTGACTAATGCACCTAGTAATTTTATAAGATTAATAAACTATGTTTTAAGACTTTTTTTAGGTAGATTTGTTGTGGCTTATTTTAAAGTTATATTAGTATATAGCAAGAATTTAGAAGAGCATATTGAATATTTATGTTGTGTGCATAATGTGTTAAGAAAAGAGAAATTTTAAGCCAATTTGAATAAATGTGACTTTTGCAAAGATCATATCATTTTTTGGGTTATGTTGTATCAATTCATGGCATAAAGGTTGATAAAGAGAGAATTAAGGCTATCCAAGAATGGCCTACACCTAAGAGTGAGAGTGATGTGAGGAGTTTCCATGGTTTAGCTAGTTTTTCTAGGAAATTCATTAAGGATTTTGGTACCATAGCTATACCATTGATTAAGGAAATTTAAAAAAGTATAGGTTTCAAGTGGGCTAAGCAACAAGATCCTTTTGATTTGCTTAGGTTTAAGTTGTGTAATGCATCACTTCTTGCTTTGCCTGATTTTTTCAAGACTTTTGAAATTAAATGTGACAAATTGGGCATTGGGATTACAAACGTTCTCATACAAAATAAATGACCTATTACATGTTTTAGTAATAAGTTGAGTGAGACAACATTGAATTACCCAACTTATGATAAAGAAATATATGTTCTTGCTAGGACTTTAAAAACATGGCAGCTTTACCTTTGGCCTAAGAAGTTTGTAATTCATATTAATCATAAGTCTTTAAAACACTAAAAAAGGCAAGGCAAGTTAAATAAAAGACAAGCAAAATGGGTTGAGTTTATTGAAACCTTTCCTTATAGATTGAATACAAATTAGGTAAAGAAATGTTGTTGCTGATGCATTGTTATGTAGGCATACATTGATTAGCACTTTGGGCATTAAGTTGTTGAGGTTTGAATACATTATTGATTTGTATGCTAATGATGCTGATTTTGGTAACATGTACAATATATGTGAAAAAGCTACTTTTGGTAAATTCTATAGACATGAGGGGTATTTGTTTAAAGAGAATACACTTTGTATTCTTTAAGGGTCAATGAGAGTGCTACATGTGAGAGAATAAACTTTTTAATTAATAGTTTCAAATGACAAGGGTTTAAATAAAACCCTTTTTTCTATCTTAGGTTTAACTTGAGGTTTAGAAATTACTTCTTTTTGCTTAATACGATTCAATTGAGAACCAATTGATTGAAGATAATAATTGGTATAGTTACTTTACTATATAACAGCATTGGTTGTTGCATCAACTTTTTAAGAAGAGGTTTTAACCTCTTGTTCATTAATTTTAATAAGGAGATTAAGCAATTGAGGGTGTATGCTATTAACCCTTTTTCCTTTTTTAGTCAAATACTTTTAATAGGCCTTTTTTAAAAGTAAGCATTCATCAAGAGAATCAAAATTAGAAAATGGTTTCCTTTTAATTTTGAACACCTTTTCAAGATAAGTAAATATGTCAATAGCTCTTTTAAGGAGATTGACATACTTTATGTTAGCGTTAGTCTATATCTCTTGCTCTTTTGTCATTAAAGTCATAAAAAACCATTTTCTTTTAATTGAATTCTTAGGAAAATAAAATCACTCTTTCAATTTTTCTTTAATTTCATTATATTTGATAAGGACCATTTTAGGTCTTATACTGAGAGGGGGAGGAAATGAATTAGTGTGAGATAATTACTTTTTACAAATTTATTCATTTTAAACCTCTGTGACCTATTAAAATCTGTGATCCAATTTTATCTTACTTCTTTATACAAGAACATTCATATGAATATCAAGCAAGCGTAAGCACTCAAGTAACACATAGAATTTTTACATGGTTCACCCACAATATGTGAGCTATATATATGGTGTGATAGGGTCATTCCTAGATCACACAATCCACTCTTATTATTAAGGGATGTAGTTAATGTTATGAAAGGTTCTCTCTTTAACTATTGTGGAAGGATCATCCCTTAACTACCTATAATGATTTTTTGGTCACCCTAAGGGTTTCCCACCCTTTTTCAAAGGAGTTTACAAAAATTTTATGACAAAAACCTTCCTTGAGAAAGATTTCTCCATGTGCACAGGTTGTTATGGCAACAAATTAATCTTCTCCTTTCTTTATATTGTTCTCTCCTTCCTTATTGCCAGTCTCTACCTTCTGCATTGTTGGTCTCTACCTTCTACAATGTTGTTCTCTCTATTTAGCATTGTCGATCTCTGCCTTCTACATTGCGAGTCTTTACCTTTTGCATTACTAGTCATAACTTCCTGCTGCTGTCTCCGTTTTCACTTTTGTTGCTACCGCTCACAGCTTCTTGTTGCTTATTGTTTTTTACTGTGCCACTGCCTGTTGTTTTTTATTGTACTACCACATGTTGTTTTCTACTGTGCCACTGCTTGTTGTTTTCTATTATGCCACTTTCTCTTTTTACAGGTTCTCTCCTCTGCCATCGATTCTCTCTTTTGCTGCCGGTTTTCTGCTCTGCTGTTGGTTTTCTCTTATCTCTATAAGTTCTCTCCTTTGCAAATTTCGCTCAAGCTTTTCTGCTACTATCTCTCTTTTCTTTTTGTGTTGCCTCTCCTCTGCAGGTTCTCTCCTTTACTGGTTTTCTCCTTTATAAGTTCTCTCCTCTATAGGTTCTCTTCTTTGTAGGTTCTCTCCTCCTACCTTTGTAGGTTTGATAAGGACCTTCTTAGGTCTCACACTAAGAGGGAGGGTGAATTAATGTGAGATATTCACTTTTTATAAATCTATTTGGATTAAGCTCTTTGACTTGTTAAAGTAGATAATCCAATCGTTATCTTTCTCCTTTATATAAGAGCAGCTGTACGGATCTTAATCAAATGCAAGCACCCAAGAACACATGACAATTTTTATGTGATTCATTTACAATGTGTGAGCTACGTCCATAGTGAGATAGGATCACTCCTAAATTACACAAACCACTCTTGTTATTAAGGGATACAATTTGGTTATGGAAGGATCACTCCTTAACCACTTATGAAAGGATCAGTCCTTTACTGCTTACAATGATCTCCCGATCATTGAGTTGATCTCTTGATCACTTAATGGATTGATCTCCCGATCACTCCAAAGGTATTCCATCCTTTTTCAACTAGTTTATCAAAAGGTTTATAATAAAAACTTTCTTAGAGAAAGATCACTTAATGTGCACAAGTTGTTGTTGAAGAAAATGGATCTTTTCCTTCCTCATTATTGGCCTTTGTTCAAGCTTTGCTAGTCTCTTCTTTGCAGGTTATCTCTGCTTTTACTACTAGTGCCCTTACATGCTGTCTTGACAGGACCTCTCCTCTGTTATCGTTGTTGCCTCCCTTACTACTTTGCCAAGTTGCCTCTTCTGCTGCTATAGGCCACCAGACCTGCTGTTGGGCCAAGTTTTCTCTTTCTGTGGTTGCAAGCTGCTAGTCCTACTATTAGGATACATTTTCTCCTTGGCTGTTGCAAGCTGTTGAAATTGCTGTTATTATTGCTTGCACATGCTGCTGTTGCTGTCCTACATACATTGCTTTCACTGCTTGTATGCACTGCTATTGCTATTCGCATGTGCTGCTATCGCTGCCTGTATGTTCTGCTATTGCTATCCACATGCACTACTATCACTGTCTGTACGTGCATGGGCTGCTATCGCTGTCTGCATGCTCTACTGTCACTAATTTGGCTGCTAAACCCGCTGCACTTACTGGTTTGGTTGTTGGACACGCTGCACTTACTGATTTAGCTGTTGAGTGCATTGCACTTATTGGTATAGTCTCCTGGATGTGCTGTTGGTGCTGGTATAGCCTCCCAGACATGCTGCTAGCGCTGGTAAAGCCTCTTGGATGTGCTGCTGGTGATGGTATACCCTTTTGGACATGTTGCTGGTGCAGGGATATGCTATTGGTACTGGTATACCCTCTTGGATGTGTTATTGGTGCAGGGAACGCCTGTTGGTCATGTCGCTGGTGCAGGAATGCCTTTTGGTTTGTTGCTGGTGCAGGAATGCCTTCTGGTTTATTGCTGGTGCAGGAATGCCTTCTAGTTTGCTGCTGGTGCGGGGACGAATTCTGGTTTGATGCTAGTGCGGGGACAAATTCTGGTTTGGGTTTGGGCTGGCATAGCTGCTGGACCACCTTTTGCTATTGCTGGTTTATGCAATGCCTACTGCTGGACTCTTGCAATCTACATCTCTCCTTGTCCAGTTGTTGGTTTTTTAACACCTTTTGCCAGACCTGCAATCTGTACCTTTCCTTGTGTAGTTGCTGGTTTTTCAACACCTTTTGCTAGACTTGCAATATGCATCTTTCCGTGTGCTAGTTTTTCTCCCTTGCTATTGGACTTGCAGGTGGTTGCTAACCTTGTTGGTTTGCCTCCTTTACTACTGGATTTACTGGTGGCTGCTGACCTTGTTGGTTTGTCTCCCTTGCTGCAGGACCTGTTGATGGCTATTGACCTTGCTAGTTTATCTTCCTTGCTGCTAGACCTGCTGCAATTAGCCTTGTGATGGCTAGTTGCTGCAATTTGCTTTGTGATGGCCAGTTGCTACAATTGGCCTTGTCATGGCCAACTTCTATAATTGGCCTTGTGATGGTCAGCTATTATAATTGGTCTTGTGGTGGCTGGCTGTTGTACGTCTCTCCCTCCTTGGGTTGGCTACTACACACCTTTTTCTTTTCCTTTGGTTTAGCCAGCTGCTGCCTTCTTTTTTCTTTGGTATGGCTATTGCACACCCTCTCCTCTTGTTCAATGTGGCTGTTGTAAGCCCTCTTCTCTAGTTTGATGTGGCTGTTGCACATCTCCTTTGCTGATTTAGTATGGCTGCTGCAAGCCCTCTCTACTAGTTTGGTGTGGTGGTTGCATGTCTTCTTTACTGGTTTGGTGTGGTTGCTGGTTGCTGCACCTTGTTCTCCCTTTTGTTGGGTTGCCTTTTTCTTTGGTGGCTACTGTCATTTCTTGGCAGGCTGCACCTGCCCTTGTTGTTGCACCTTCCTTGGCTTGCTGCACCTCTCCTTGGCTATAACTCTCTTTATCGTTCACCTCTCCTTGTGACTTTAGGTTTGCTATTCACCTTTCTTAATTTTCTGTAGCTTGTCATTCTCTCCTTGTGGCTAACCATTCTCTTTTATTTTTTTTGTAGTTGATCATTCTTTCTTGTAGCCTACATAACTCTCTTTGCAAGATGCATAGGGATATTTATAAAGCTTTGAGATTAGGGTTACACAATCATCAACGGTTATCATTGATTGCCAAAAATTACCCTATGATCAACGACTAGATTTGACTCTTAAAATTTAGGGTCAATGGTCAACATTAACTTCCTAAAATTTAGGGTCACAATTAATATTGACTCAATCAACTTCAGGGTTGACTTATCATCACTAATTTTTGCCAATGACCTATCAACATCTTAATGACATTTATAACATCAAATCACCACTTACAACCATGTGAGATGGTGCTAACAGCAAATCCAACATTAACAATTTTTATGTGTTTCACCCATAATGTGTGAGCTATGTCTATGGTGTGACAGGATCATTCCTAAATCACACAATCCACTCTTGTTATCAAGGGATACTATTATGGTATGGAAGGATCACTCCTTAACCACTTACAATGATCTCCCGATAATTCAAAAGTTTAATCTGCTGATCATTCAATGGACTGATATCTCAATTACTCTAAGGGTATCCCACCCTTTTTAACAAGTTTATCAAAAGGTTTATAACTAATACTTTCTTGAGGAAGATCACTCAATGTGCACAGGCCATTAGGGTACAATGCGGATCTTCTCCTTCCTCACTATTGGTCTCTTCTCTGTAGGTTATCTCCATTGTACGTTATCTCTATTGTAGGTTCTATTCCCCTCTCAATTCTCTCTGCTGCCAATTATCTCCACTACAAGTTCTCTTCCCCTGTTGCTAGTGTTGCCTCAGCAAGATCTCACGTCTGCCGCTAGGGCTGCCTCCCCTATTACCTTAGCAAGTTCTTTCCTCTTGCTATTGGTGCTACCTCCTTTGACCTTGAAAGGTTCTCTTTCTCTACTCTTGGTGCTGCTTACTTGCTGCCTTGACAAGTTTCTTCCTCTGATGTCAATGCTACTTCACCTACTACCTTAGCATGTTTCCTCACCTGCTGCCCTAGCAGGTTTCTTCATTTGTTGTCGATGCACATTTTCTCCTCTGTTGTTACAAGTTTTTGAACTTGCTATCAAGGAATGTTTTCTCCTTTGCTGCTATAAGCTATCAGACTTACTGTTGAGAAATGCTTTCTCCTTTACGGCCACAAGCTGCTGGACTTGCTGTCAGGGTACATTTTCTCCTCTGTTGTTGCAAGTTACTGGACTTACTGCAAGGACACTTTTTCTTCTTTACTGTTATAAGCTACTAGACCTACTGCTGGTTGTTCCTGCATTTGCTGGTTGTTCCTGCACTTGTTGCTTGTTATTGGTTGTGCCTACACTTTTTGCCTATTGCTAGTTGGGTTTGCTACAATTTACTAGTTGTGATTCACCTGCTATCAGTTCTACACACTGCTATTGCTGTTGGTTATGCTTACACTTGCTACCTTTACTGCTTGTGCTTGCACTTGCTACCTTTGCAAGTTGTGCTTGCATTTGCTGCCTTTGCTCATTATGCTTGCACTTGTTGCCTTTGCTAGTTGTGCTTGCACTTGCTGCCTTTACTGGTTGTGCCTACACTTATTGCCTTTGCTACATGTTGTAATCTATTGAATATGCTATTGCTAGATGTGCTGCTATAGGTTGTTAGATGTGTTGCTATAGGTTGTTTGATGTGCTACTATAAGTTGCTAGATATGCTGCTGGTTATGCCTACAAGTTGCTAGTTTCTCCTTGGTTTGCAATTTGCCCTTGCTGCTATTGCTTGTTATTAGTGCTACAATTACTGTTATTGGTTATGTTTGTTACTACACTTACCAGTATTGCTACTATTGCTTGCTAGCTACTCCACCTCTCCTTGAGTGGCTACTGCAATTTCTTCCTTGGGTGGCTGCTACCACTACTTCATCCTTTGGTTTGGCCAATTACTACCTTCTTCTTCTTCCTTTGGTTTAGCTGGTTGTTACCTTCTTCTTCTCCCTTCATTTTGGTCGATTGCTGCCTTCTTCTTTCTTTGGTGTGGCTACTGTACAGCTTCTTTGTATTGGTATGGCTGCCATACACCTTTTTCTCTGGTTTAGTGTAGTTATTGCACGCCTTTTTCTTTGGTTTGGAGTGGTTGTTGCACGCCCTCTTCTCTAGTTTGGAGTGGTTATTGCATGCCTTCTCCTCTGGTTTAGTGTGGTTACTGCACATCTCCTTTGTTGGTTTGGTTTGGTTGTTGGTTACTACACCTTGTTCTTCCTTCGGTAGGGTTGCCTTCTTCTTTGGTGGCTATCACCTCATTTTTGGTCGATTGCTGCTGTAACTCCCTCGGCCCAATTGCACCTCTCCTTAGTGCTACACCTCTCTTGGCCGGCTACACCGCTCCTTGGCTATAACTCTCTTGGTCGGTTGCACCTCTCTCTAGTGCTGCACCTCTCTTGGCTGGCTATACCTCTCTTGGTTGGTTGTTCCTTTCCTTGGCTATAACTCTCTTGGTTAGCTGCTACTGCAACTCTCTTGGCTAGCTACTTCTCTCCTTGGTGACTGCCTCCTTTGCCTTGGCTAGTCACTCTCAACCTCTCCTTGGTTTCTCCTTGTTTTATTGTCTGCCCTTATTGTTATTGCTTGTTATTGGTGCTACAATTACTATTGTTGGTCATGCTTACTGCTGCACTTGCTGGTATTACTGCTACTATTGCTAGTTGTTACACCTCTCCTTGAGTGGCTGTTGCAACTTCTTCCTTGGGTGGTTGCTACAACTTCTTCTCCCTTTGGTTTGGTTAACTACTGCCTTCTTCTGCTCCATTTAGTTTGGCCAACTGTTCCCTTCTTTTTTCTTTGGTGTGATTGCTTTACACCTTCTTCTCTAGTTTGGTGTGGTTGCTATATGCCATCTTCTCTGGTATGGTGTGGTTACTGCACACCTTTTTCTCTAGTTTGGTGTGACTACTACATGCCTTCTTCTCTAGTTTGGTATGGCTATTACATGCCCTTTCCTTTGGTTTAGTGTGGCTGCTACACATCTCTTTTCTCGGTTTGGTATGGCTACTAGCTACTAAACCTTGTTCTTCCTTTGGTAGGGCTGCCTTCTTCTTTGGTGGTTGCTATCACCTTTTTATTGGCCAACTGCTGTTGCAACTCCCTTAGCTAGCTGCACCTCTCCTTAGCTATAACTCTCTTGGCTAGCTGCTCTGCTGTAACTCTTTTGGCTAACTGCTACTACAACTCCCATGGCTGGCTGCTTATCTCCTTGATGACTGCCTCCTTTAACTTGATTTGTTACTCTTTCCTTAGTGGCTGCCTTTCTCTTTACTACTCAACCTCTCTTTACTATTCTCTCTAAAAATTCTACAACTTACACCTTTATCTTACAAGATGTATAGAGGTATTTATAGACTTTGAGATTTAGGGTTGCACACTCATCAATGATTAACGTTGATTCGCAAAGGTTGCCCTATAATCAACGACCATATTTGATTCTTAAAATTTAAGGTCAACGGTCAACATTTACTTCCTAAAATTTAGAATCAATGGTCAATATTGATGCATTAAACTTAGGGTTGACTTGCGATCATCGGTTTTGACCAACAACTTCTTCGTATCTTAACAATATTCATAGTATGAAATCAACACCACCAATTATATTAGATGCTGTTGACAAGAAATCCAACATTAGGCATAAAAAATGGGCTCAACAATCGGGAAATCAACTTGTCAAGTGATTGGGAGATCATTGTAAGTGGTTAAAGAGTGATCCTTCCACAACATAATTATATCCCTTGATAACAAGAGTAGATTGTGTGATTTAAAAGTGATCCTATCATATCATGGATGCAGCTCACACATTATGGGTGAACCACGTAAAAATTTTCGTGTGTTCTTAGGTGCTTACATTTGATTGATATCTGTATGGTCGCTCTCACATAAAGAAGAAAGCTAAAAAATAGATCATCGACTCTAACTAGTCACAGAAGTTAATCCAAGAAGATTTGTAAAAAGTGAGCATCTCATATTGATTCACCCTTTCTCCCTCTTAGTGTGAGACCCCAGAAGGTCCTTATCACTATAGCACCTTGGAATCTCCTGTCATGTGTAAAGAGCATGACAGGAGATTCCACAACCATTGTCATTTCGTTTCCTCTTATTCTTTTTTGGCTAAACGTAGGAGCATATGTAGGTATTCTCTTTTGCATTCTTTGACTGGGCAATAATGTCAAGCATTCCTCAACAATATGTCTAGCCTTTTCACATATTCCACAGATTTTTTATAATATATCAAATTTTTTATTAGAGAATTTTGGCTTTTTTTCACTTAAGGTTGTCTCCTTTCTTAATAAAGTTTCCCCCTAGACTTTTGCCTCATATTTCTCTTTATTGTAGGCTTATTACTCTAGCATATATTAGCCTTGTGCGCATATTTACTTCAGCACTAGCAAAATCCTTCAAATCTAAATTTTCTTCTTTCATTAAGTTCATATGTCTTATTTTCAGCACCTATTTGGTGGTAATTAGCATTATAATTATTTTCCACACCTTTTGCCACTTGATTTTTAAGTGTGACAACCTTTTTTTCATCTTTAATAACCTATCTCCTTTAGATAGGAGTTTTCATTACATCTTTCCATACCTATTTTAGCTTGGGTGGGTTTCTCTTCTCCATAACATCAACTTCTTTTAACTTTATCTTTTCTTTGTGTTTGCTTTCAAGAAAAAACATAATTTTCTCCTTCTCTATTACCCTTTCATTTGGCTTTTTAATATAGCTAAGTCTTTTCTTCCCTATGGAATGAGGTCTTTGTTTGCTTAAATATTGATTTAACTTTTTAATAGCATCTTCCTTGATAGCATTTGCTGAAAAAGACTTTTTTTACTTCCACAACCTGTAAAAGCTTTGTTGTTCCCACGACCTTGTATAAGTTGTAATTGTTATCAACAAAATTTAAGTATGAAAGCAGAAGTGGCTTATTCAAGCATTTAAGGGATGAGTTTTCAATAAAAAGAAAAATAATAATAAATTAAGGAGGATAATGCTGAATTTTGAATGGAATAATAATATAAAGCCACATATAGGGGCAAGAAAGGAAATTCGTTGCAACTCTAGTAAACCTTACTAGGGTTTGCATATATAAACCAAGACTTATCTCTTTTTTGGAGTACCACCTGGACAATAGTGAAACAAAGCAAACCAGAATTGGGGAAAGCAAACCAAAATTAGTGGAGCCACTGTAAGATAGTGAGACCTGGAGAAGGAGAGACATGAGAGCAGACCAGACTTGGAAACTGTGATACAGGTGAGTGCAAATCAAGACCAGCAAAGCCAGAAACGTGAGACGATGAAAGAAGACCAAAAACGTGTGACATTGTGAGCAGAATAAAAATGTATAACATTATGAGCAGACCTAGAATGGGTGAGACCAGACTAGACTTGGAGCAAGTGAAACGTAAGACCAGGTATGACCAATGAAGCTTGAAACGGGTGAGACCAGACCAAAACTGGAACAGGTGAGACCAGACCAAACCTGGAGCAAGTGAAATATGAGACCAGGTGAGACCAATGAAGCTTGAAACAGGTGAGACCAATAAAGCTTGAAATGGGTGAGACCAGACCAGACCAAGAACAAGTGAGACCAGACTACACTAGACCTGAAGCAAGTGAAACGTGAGATTTGGTGAGACTAGAAAGAGAGGACGTTAGACCTGGAGAAGGTGAGACGTGAAAGCAAATCAAAACCAAACTAGGTGAGACGTATGACCTAGAGAAGGTGAGACGTGAGAGTAGATCAAAACTAGACTAGGTGAGACGTGAGATCTGGTGTGACGAGAACTAGAGCAGACATGAGATCTGGAGAGGGTGAGACGTGAGACTAGACTAGGTGAAACATGAGACGAGGTGAGACCAGACCAGAACGGTGAAATAATAAGACCAGACCTAGAGTCCATGAGATGGTGAGACAGGGAGACAGGGAGACGGTGAGACTAGAAGACAGGTGAGACCATAAGACAGTGAGACTAGACATAAGACAGTGAGACTAGAAGACGAGTAAGACCATAAGACAGTGAGACCATGAGTTATGTAAGACAACCAAGAGAAGAAGTTCAGTGAAGCATTTAAGAGAACTCAACGTATTTTTAGATTTCTTCAAGAGAGGTTAGAGAGTGTTTTGGTGATCTTCCAAGCGACGGTGAAGCAGCCTATTCAAATCAAATAGAGGCAAGACAAGTTAGAAGAAGGGTAAACACAACAAGTGACATTTTTTATATTGTGCTTGTGTTGTATTTGCAATAGTGAAAAAATCAAAAGATTAAGACATTTATTGTAACTACATTACAATCATAAGGAATTCCATATTGGTATTCTCAAGTATATTGGATTGTCTCGGTAGAGGAAGAAACTCTACCACCGTGGAATATGTCACATTGATGAAACCACATAAATCTCTTATGTCCTTACTTTGAATTTACATTATGTATTTTGAATTGAGTTGTGAACACAGTTGAAGAATCATTAAACCCATAACCTAAAGAAGACTTAATCAAGAACAGCCAATCTATCTAATAGGCAAGGTGTTTGAAAGGTAACTTTGGGAACTATTGTGATTAGTAGGTAACAATAGATCTAACTTAGTTGAATCTAAGAAAGAGTTCACTTTTGAGAAGAGTTTGAAGTTGTTCATATACCTGCATATTTATGAGAGCTAAAGTATTAAAGAATTAGAATACTTTGGCTTAAATTATTAGAGTTTTTAAGGGGTGTGATATTGATTCACCCCCCTCTCAGTATCACAGACTAGTAGATCTTAGGGTAAAGTTAGGAACTTCAATTAGTATCAGAACACAGGTTCACCAATTTGAAGCTTAACAACTTGGTGTACTAGTTTAAAGGGCTTCTGAAGTTTTAACTTGTTCAGCATATTGAGAAATGGATGTCAGTACCAGTACTATTACAGCAACAGGGTCCAATCTTCAACGAAACCAACTACCATATGTAGAGTTTAAGAATGCAAGTGGTATTTGCAACCATGGGCATGAACGTGGTGAAATCTATACAAGAACATTTTGTGCCCTAGAAAAAGGTAAAGATCTAACCCCAGAGGAATTAAGGCAATTTGAGATAAATGGGAAGGCCTCAAATGTCATGATTTCAGCATTGACAGATGCTGAATATGCTAAAGTTATGGATTGCAAATCTACTAAGGAGATATGAGACAGATTGTAAAAGGTTTATGAAGGTGATGGCAGAATGAAGGAGGCCAAGCTTCAAGTTTTCATGGAGAGATATGAATCCTTCAAAATGCAGAAGAATGAGACAATCCAAGAGTTCTTCACTAGGGTTATTGATGCTGTAAATAGCCTTATAAGTCATGGGAAGAACAAGAAGAACTATCTATTGTGAAGAAAATTTTGAGAATTCTGTCTAAGAGGTTTGCCTCAAAGGTGGCAGCCATAGAAGAGAATAGAGATCTCAATTCTATGTCACTGTATGATCTCCAATACAATCTCATTGCATATGAGATAAGAATAAAGTCAATTGAAAGCTCCTCAATATCAAAGCTATCAAAGGATGCAGCTTTCAAAGCTATGAGACACTTGAAGATAAGATAAGAGGAAGAATCATCTAGTGAGGATGATGATGATGATCAAGAAAAAAGTGAAGGTGAAGTGTTAGCTTACTTCACAAGGAAATTTAAAAAGGGGTCTAAGAAAGGAAAAGGACAATTGTCCTTGAGATGTTATCGTTGTGGGCAGACTAGACACTTTGCTTCTCAGTGCAAAGTGAAACTTGATGATGAAGATAAGGATGGTGATGGTAAGAAGAATTCAAAATGGAGAAGACCATCATCCAAGTCAAGGAAGTCCAGCAAGAAGACTGCTAACCCACAGAAGAAGAAGAAGAGAGGCTCATTCAAGAGTTATGTAAGCCAGACAAAAGAAGCCAATAAGGAGGAAGATGTAGACTCACTAAATGATCATTCCTTTATGGCATTAGCTCGATGTGGCAGTTCAACCTCTAAAGAGGAAGAGGAGATTAATGAAGAAGAACCAGATCTTGAAGCTAAGTTAGAAGCAACTTCAAAGACGATAATCAGAAGGGGCAAAACCATAAGAAGGTTAGATGCCCATATAAAACAAGTTGAAGCAAAGATTAAAGAAGTAGAAAGCCAAAAAGATGAAATAAGGGCTAAACATATTGACTTGAAGAGAAGATTTAAAGAACATATCAAAATATGTGAAGACCTTACAATGGAGCTTAGATTAAGGACTTCAACAATTGAAGAAATAGAGATAGAGTTGCTGAGACTCCAACAACAACTCAAAAAGAGTGATGAGAACTTGTAGAAGCTTGAAGTGGTAGGAGAAACAAGCTCTACAAGAGAAAAAAAAAAGAATGAAGAGAAAATGTAACAATCTAAGGTTGCAATGCCTAAAGAGAATAAGACTTTGCCACAGAAGTTAAAAGAAAAGACTAATCAACCAGGAACAATGAAGGCTAGAAATAAAGAAGATTTGAAGAAGCAACCTATGGTTGCAAACAAAAATGAAAAAAAGAAAGTCAGCCAACCAAGAGCAATGGCTGAACAGAAAAAGGAAAAGAAGGTGGCTAAAATGAAAGCCACACAAGCAAAGAAGTCAGCAACTGTGCCCACACAGCAAGTAATTAACAAAAGGAAACAAGCTGTAGTTAGACCCAAAAAGAGGCAGTTTCAAGGTTACTATCTTTATTGTGAAGTTTTGGATCATAAGGCAAGTAAATGCTGGTGAAGAAGGCCAGTATATGTCTTCAACTTAAGAAGATCCAATGCAACATACAGGAGGAGACAATACAAAATTCAGAGGAGAACACCTGTTGTGAGTTCTTGCGCATGCTATAAAAAGCAAGGACACACTAACAAAGTTTGTTAGTGAAAGCCCAAACCAATGGTTTCAAAGAACAAGTTTGCTATATTAGCAAACTTAGAACAGTGTGAAAGATGTGAGCAAGATGACCATAATGCCAAGAGATGCATGACACTTCTCCTTGAGCAAGAGAAGGCACTCAATGGCACAATGAAAGCAATTGGTACAATTAAAGTTGAGAAAAAGGAGAAAGCTATTATCAAGCCAGTTCAAAAGAAGGAATATAAAGCTAAAAAGGAGGTGGCTAATATAGCTAAAATTGCACTAAAGGCTGACTACAAGGATAAGTAGCGGATCCTTAATAGTAGATGCACTTCACACATAACAAAAGATAAGAGTAAATTATCAAAGCTAAACAAGTCAAAAAAAGGTAGAGTCAAGTTTGGCAATGATGATTCACTCAACATCAGTGGTCAAGGGTCAGTAAATATTGGAAAAGGAAAGCTAAAAGATGTTTTGTAGTTGAAGGACTCAGATATAATCTAGCATCTGTCAGCCAACTATGCAATGAAGACTATAAAGTGATATTCACAAAAATAAGTTGCTAAGTAAAGAGTAAAAAAGGCAATACTATTACAATTGGGAAGAGAATAGCTGGAAATTTATATGTAATTGATGAGGATAAGACAAACAGTTGTTTACTTACAAAAGAAGAAGAAAATCAACTTTAGCATAGGAGGCTGGACACTTAACACATAAGAATATAAGGAATCTGACCACTACTCATGCAATTAGAGACATTCCAGACCCCAAGAGAGAGAGAGAGTATGTCTACTCAGCATACTCTAAAGGAAAATAGCTCAGAAAGCAATATAAGACCAAAGAGTTCAATTTTGAAGTAGTGCTTGACATTGTACATACTGATTTGTGTGGGCCGATGAGAACAAAAGGGTTGAATAATGAGAGGTACTTTATCTTGTTTGTTGATGATTATTTTAGAAGGACCTACATCATGCACCTCAAACACAAGTCAGAAGTTTTGAAATGCTTTAAAAGATATAGAAGATTGGCTGAAAATAAGAGTGGAAAGAAGATCAAAGTATTGAGGTTAGATTAAGGCACCAAATTCACAAATGAAGCTTTTGAAGATTACCTTGAAAAGCATAGAATTCACCATTAAATGGCAGTAGCAAGAACACTTCAATAGAACAGGGTGGTAGAGAGGAAAAATAAAGTTGTGGTTCAAATGGCAAGAACTCTACTGCTGGAATCCAAGTTTCACACAAGATTTTAGACAAAAGCAACATTTACAGCTGTGTGCCTACTGAACAGAGTTTTATTAAGGCCAAAACTAATAAGACTCCATATGAGCTATAGAGTGGGAAGAAGACAACAGCCAAGTATCTTAGAATCTTTGGCAACCAATGTTTTGTGAAGAACAAGGAGCAAAACTTAGGAAAATTCCATGTTAGGTTAGATAAAGGCATCTTTGTGGGATACTCAGCAAAGACAAAAGGTTATAGAGTTTTTCTGCATAAACTAGGAAAAGTAATCACTTCCAATGATATGAGAATAGTTAAAAACTGGAAAACAATGCATAGTGGAGACCAAAATCAGGGAGAGCAAACCAAAATTGGTGCAGCCACCATAAGATGGTGAGAGCTGGAGAAGGAGAGACATAAGAGTAGACTAGACCTAGAAACCATGAAATAGGTGAGAGCAGACCAAGACCAGCAAAGCCAAAAACATGAGATAGTGAAAGAAGACTAGAAACGTGCAACGTTGTAAGCAGACCTGGAACGAATGAGACCAGACCAGACCTGAAGCAAGTGAAACTTGTGACCAGGGGAGACCAACGACGCTTGAAACAGGTGAGAGCAGACCAGACCTAGAGCAAGTGAAACGTGAGACCAACGAAGCTTGAAACTAGTGAAAGGTAGATAAAGAACAATTCAATGTGATGATAATAGTGACAAATCAAAACCTAGGAAAAGGAAAAAATTAAAATCTAGTGCTACATGCTGAAATTGCAGTTGTAGGGGCTACTCTAAGAGAGATTGCAAGTAACTAAAGAAGAAAAGTCATGAAAATGATTATGTAAATATAATAATTGAAAATATTTTGGATACTTTAATTTTAAGTATTAATAGATTAATAGAGTCATAAATTCTATACTTCAGAGCATTTTTTTTTTTACTCAATCTCAAATAGAAATTGTGTGTAAAATTATGTTTATTATAATTTTGGAAAAGTCCATTTTATTAATGATGTACTATTAGATATAATGTGGAAGGGTGATGTTTATGTGAAGATATCAAACAAATATTTGTGAAATTTGAAAACATTAGACACTTCCTTAGTTTAAAACAAATTTGATCTCTATAGGGTAGCTTGATGAAGAAAGACATTCTATAATCTTTATTAGTAGGTCATGGAAAACCACAATAAGTTTAATAGTGATAGCAAGAGGAAATAAGACAAAGACACTTTATATAATCTCAAATATAAAGGATTTAGTAGGAGTTGTTGACTTCAACATTAATTCCAAGATTTGAAATTACAAGCTCGGATATGTGAGTGAGAAAGGAATGAAGATAACTGCAGTAAAGAGAAAATTATTTAACATAAAAATTGTGTATATTGGTATTTATAAGGAATATATTTTTAAGAAGTAAACAAAAATATATTTTTTCTCTAAAGTTGGAAGAACACCCAAGACATAGAATTTGGAGTTAATGCACACTATGTTTTGGGTATTTCCTTAGTAACATCCCTAGGTGGCTTACTCCATTATGTTACTTTAGTTAATGACTGTAATTAAAAGGTATTGGTTTCTTTTTAAAAAATTAAATTTAATGTTTTTTTTTTACTTTTAAGAAGTGAAAAAGTCAAGTAAAGAATAAATCTAACATAAAAATAAAATGTTTGAAATTTGATAATGGTAGTAAATATGATAGCAAAAAATTTTAGGATTTATATGCAATTGATGAGTGAAGATTTATTTATTTATTGGCTTTTACATTTGGTTTTTTAATAAGTTTTATATTAATTTAAGCTACTTAAAATATGTTTTGGAGAAGTTTTGAGAATTTGTACTTTTAATAGGTAAAATTTTAGCATTTCATCATTCTGACTTTTATTACTTATTTTAGGTCTTTTACTAATTTAAAGCTTTATATTGGAAAAGTAGTATTAAATGAAATTGTAGTTGATATCTTAATTTTTAAGATTGAGATTATAAGTCTAAATTTGAGTTTATTTAAGCCTTAAGACATTATTTCAAAGATAGGGCAAAAACCTAAATTTTAAATCTTAATTGGAGTAGAATTGTCATTCGAGCATTAAGTATTTAAATAAAAATTGCTTGAACTTCAAACACCCAATTAATTGATTCAAAATTTTAAATTGAAGTTTATATTTGAGCTTACATTTATTATGAGGATACCTAAGTCTAAAGTATTTGTTTAATGGCCAAAAATATAGTTAAGAATGCATTATAAAAGCTATCATGGGCTAGATTAAGTTAGTCTCAATTTTTAATTAATAAATTGGGCTTTAAACCTTTTTTTTTTTTTTTGGAAAGATTATATGCATTAAAAAGTTAAAGAAAAGGATTACAACTTTGATGAAAAAATAGGCTCTAATTTGAACAATATATATATGGAAATTAATTTGAAACTTATTATAAGAATTCTATTACAATTAAGGAAATAAATTTATTGTAACTTGTAAAATTTAAAAGATTTTTTTGAGAGTATCCTAAGATTTTCTTACTTTTGCTATGAATATTTTATAGGATATAAATAAGGACATTTTTAGCTATTGTGAGGGAGACAAAAGATAAGAGATCGACACATAAAAAGGATGTAGTTAAGTTTGTTTAACAATTTCAGGGGATTTCAAAACAAATTTGATATTTCAATGGTATAAATTGTTATAGCATGTTATTTTCTTTTTTATTAGAATTGTTTGAGTTATTCTAATTAAATTATTGATTGATTATTCATTTAATTAATTTGGCCTATTTAATTGATTAAACAAATATCAATTGTTAAAATTAGAAATTGTGATCTATATTTATCATATCCTAATCACTGAGCAGTAATTAATACTAAGAGATTATGAATAAGTTTTTGTCATATTGTTATTAATAACTCAATACAAATTAAACAATCTGAACTTATATAATTATTACTTGAATTAACTTATTTTTCTAATTCTTAAGATGCTAGTATATAACTTTAAAGAGTTTATTTTAAAAATATAATCATTAGAGTTTAAATAGAAAGTTTGTTTTGCTTAATGAATATCAAAGAAAGAATTTTTATAATAGAATCTCTTGTTATCTAAGGTAAATAATCCTAATAGACTTAAGATAACATTATAAATGATTGAAAGTATTAAATATCATAATTGTGAATAAACTTGGAACTAAAAGTTTTTTAATTAATAAATGTATACATTATTAAGTAATTATTTTTTTAATAATCACCTTAAAAAATAAATATTTTTGTATTTATCACTAATCATATATGTCACCTTAAGGATAATTTCAACATTCTCTCTCTTAGCCTACATGATTCTAAATAAGTAATACTCTTAATAATAGCTATTTCATAAACTATTTATGTCAACTAGTTTAAAATTGTATTTTGCATAACTAAAAAGTTTTTATATATAAATCCTAGTAGTTGTGCAACACTCTTGAAAATATTTCCTTTCATATATCATAATTATAGTAAATTTCTAATTAAACACTTTATTAAATAGAAAAACTTTATATTTCAATTCATTTAAATTCTAAATAAATTTTATGCAAATAATCTTTATATATACAAAATGAAATTTTATTTACAAATGATTAAAAATATCTTTAAAAATGTCAAAATATTAGAGAACATAGTTTAAAATAAAATTCAAATAAAGTTAACAAGTCTCATATATTTAACATAATCTTTATATGACTTAACCTACAATCCTTTAACCATAAGATTAGTTATCATAAGTTAAGTATTAATATGCACTATTATAATTATTTGCAATGTAACATGATCTCTAATAACTAAATACTTTATATTATTATACTTAATTTGGCTTTTACTTTTATTATTTTTTTGAAAAAATATCATAGTTAAATCACAATACATCTTTAATAATCTAAAAATAGAATTTATAATTTGTAGTTCAATGATAAAGTTTGTACTATAGTCTTATTGCACACAATGAATTCTACTTCCATAGTAAAAGAGTCAATAGCAATTTGCTTAATGCTTTTCTAAGATATAACACCCTTAGCAACTATAAGAATGTATCTAATGGTGGTTGAGATGTTGAAGTGCTACCATGAAAGAATATGTGGTGCATATAGCTCAAGTCTTACAAGTTCTTAAGGACCAAGCTTTAAGTAAAGAAGTCTAAGTGCTCATTTAGCTAATTATAAGTGGAGTATTTAGGTCACATTATTTTTGGAAAAGGTGTAACAACCAATCCAAAAAAGATAGCAACCATGGTTGATTGACCAATGACAATTATAACCATGGAATTAAGGGATTTAAGTCTTAATGGATTTTATAAAAAATTTGTTAGAGGCTATGGGCACACTAGTAAGCCATTAACAAAATTGCTTATAAAGAATAGTTTTAGGTGGAACCAAAAGGCTTAAAAAGCTTTTAATCAGCTCAAGCAAGCTATGGTTATTGCCTTAGTACTTGCAATGTCAAACTTTACTAAACCTTTTATTCTAAAAACTAATGCATGTAAGAATGGTATTGGGAATTTGTTAATGTAAAATAAAAAGACTTGTTGCATACTTAAGTAAAAGATTCAATGTTAAACATTATAAGCTATGAATTACTAGCTATCTTGATGGTAGTATTTAAATAAAAGCATTAATTAAAAAGGCACCATTTTATCATTCAAACTAATCAACTAATCATAAAAGTTTAAAATTCTTATTTCAACAACAATTTCACATATACTTTCAGCTTAAAGATGTGACCAAACTTTAAGGATTAGACTATAGCATCTAGTATAAAAAGGGTCTACACAATAGAGTAATAAATGCCCTTTCTAGAAAGGGATTTAAAGGTCCTAGAGAGTATCAACCATAGGAGCCCGTAGATTGCCTTACTACAACTCCAGTGCCCTAGTGGCTTAATGAAGTAGTTGAAAGCTATAAAGATAATGCCTTAACTTCTTAACTTATAGCCATATTAACACTTTCTAGGATTTAAATCTTTATTTTCCTTACAAAATGGAGTGCTCAAACATGAAGGCAAACTCTCTATAAAGACTCATAGTAATATTAATAAACAAATGTTAAAGCAATTCCATACTTCATTAAGGAGTCCTAAGTTGTTGCAACCTTTACTTATTCCTACACAAGGTTAAAGAGACATTAGCATATACTTTATAGAGGGTTTACTTTGAAAACCTACCTACGTTGCATGACTTTCTACAAGTCAACCCAATGGAATAAGTAGTACATTTTATATAACAAGCCTTTCTCATTGGGAGAGTGGATCTATTTGATGCTACAGCCTTACAAGCACACTTCAGTGGTTATAAGAAGAAAGTTGATGCTTGCTACTAAGTATTATGGGCCATTTTTTATCCTAAACAAAGTTGGTCAAATAGCCAACAGATTACAATAGCTAGAAGGATCCACAATCCACCTCATTTTCTATACATCATTGTTAAAGAAATTGGTAGGTAAGCAAGGTCATCTTATGCCTCAGCTACCCCCTTACTATTCAAGAAGGGCAGCCTTTCCCAAAGCCTATTGTAGTCTTGGATAGGAAGATGGTTAAGAGGCAGAATAAAGCTGCTATCCAAGTATTGATCTAGTGATCAAACTTAATTCTAGAATATGCCACTTGAAAGGATTGGTCCTTCATCTTGTCACAATTTCCTAATTTCATGTCTTAAGGATAAGGTCATTTTTGTAGGAGAGGACTTAATGTGAGCCAACTTAGAATGGATTCAATTTTGATAGATAGCCTTGTGAACTATTGTTGTTATTTGCCATTGTTTTTATTATGATTCAACATTCTATTATTGTTGGGAGCATTGACTTACAGGATGTCTCTAAGAAGCATTAGCATTATTGGATCAATTAAGTTTGTTTGATTTGTTAAGTTGCCATTAACTAACATTTCTATCCCATTACAATTAGTAAATGGTGCATTTTGATACTTTGAAGAAAATAACATTTTCTTTCTTAATGATGCCATAAAGTGCATTGGATGTAAGGAATAGTTGGATGATAATAGAAAACACTGAGTTTCTTTCTAGATTCAGTTCTAATTCTCTCCCTCCCTCCTCTGCTCTCTCTCTCTCTCTCTCTCTCTCTTTCTCTCTCTCTCTCGTTCTTATCCCAAATCTTTCCTTTTGGAGACCTAACAACAACCAAAGTTAGTTATTGCATTGCAGTTATCTCTAGAATTGTCGGAGCAATCTCAATAACCTCTGTTTTGCTTTTCTACTATTATTGCCTAAAGATGTTCAATAACACCATAAGCGATCCACTGGAACTTCACTCACTATCCCTTTTCCCGTAAGTAACATATGAAGATCCCCTTCCTAACGCAACTAACAAAACCCATTCAAAAAACTTCATAGGTGTGTGGGCAGTTTTAGGTCTATCTACCATGGAATTTTTGAACTGAATGAAACAATCCTTGCTATTAAATGTACTAAATCTTTTGCAAAAGAGGTACTTCTAAAAAGTTTTTGACAAGGTGTGAAGTACTGAGAAATGTCAGGTGTTGAAATCTATTAACATATAGACTGCATGTTCTAGTATTGATTTTCAAGGCTCTAGGATACAATTACGTGGAGATTGGGAGTTTGGAGGAATGGTTACATTAGACTAATAAACTTGACAGAGTGCAGAGCCAACGTATTTAAGTCTAATTTGGAGATAATGCTTATGACCGTTTGCACCATGATTGTGACATACCCATTATTCACTAGGATTCGCAGCCTATCAATGTTCTTTTAAAAAATAATATAAGATGACTAATTGTTTATGTCAGAGACTTTGGATTGGCAAGATCCCTTCAAGAAAATTCCACTTAATTTAGTACAGCAGTATGAAACGCCCTGGAATGTTCTAGAGGAACTTAGCAAAATCTTGAAGGATGAAGAGGCTTACTAGGACCCTAGAACATTCCACCTTATTCTAGAATTCTCTTGATTATGCAGACTTGTATTGATCCTTGTAGAATTCTCTAGAACCTTGATTTTAGCCATTAGATTAGATGAATCCCAATCGTCCATTTAGGAGGTAAAGTTGTATATAAAGAGGATTAGCCCCAAGGGTGGAAGACATCCAATTCACTTGTACTCTCTCTTAAATATAATGTAATGTTTCCTTTCTCTATACTATCCAAGGGGGGAAGGCTAACTTAGCTTCTATAAAAGGCATAGGAAAAGTTAAGTGTCGCATGATCATGAGTGAAATTTGTACATCCGTGACAGTTGGTATCAAAGCCTGGTGTGTAAGGTATAATGTTAAGCACCATAGAGGAGAATGTGGTAAGGGAACACCAAGGGATGGAAAGGGGACGTGATCCATCTCCTACTCATGATGGGAATAAGAAGAAGGAGCATGGACACAGCAAGACTAGTTTTGTCGTCACCCTCACCACTTTGGAAGAAAAGTCCAACATCCTTGAATAGGTAATGTCTGAAATGGGTACACTTGTTGAACATATTGAGCATAATTTTGATACTTTAGAGTCTCACATATTGAAAGAACTTGCCAAGTTAAAGGGGACGTCCAAGAGTATCTTTCCAATAATAAAGGGTATTATGGGAGTGAGCAAGCCTTCAAGGTGATAGTCATATAGACCGTCAAAAGCTTGCAAACTCAAGTGACCTCTTTAGAAACCATTTTAAAAGAGATGCAACAAGACATAGCCATGTGCAAGAGGGTCGTGGCTAACGATGATAGCTTAAGGGGGGCTCCTAGGGTGAAAGCTCCCAAGCCCAAAGAATTCTTAGGTAAGAGGGATGCCCAAGAGGTGGAGAATTTCCTTTGGCAAATGGAGAGATACTTTGAGTGTTTAAAGATGGTAGACAAGCGAGACAAAGTGAACACGGTGACCCTTTACCTTATGGATACAGCAACTTTGTGGTGACGAAGGAAGCATACGAATATGCAAAAAAGCCTTTGCACCATAAAGACATGGGAAAACTTCAATAGGAAACTCAAGAGGTAGTTCTTCCCTAAGAACGTGGTATATGAGGCACACAAGCAACTGAGGGAGTTAAGACACAAGTCATCTATCCCTAACTATGTTAGGGATTTCACTACGTTGTTGTTAAAAATACCTAACCTAAGGGTAGAAGATGCATTATTCTACTTCGTGGATGGACTCTAAAATTAGGCCAAGCAAGAAGTACAGCGGCGAGGGGCAAAAGATGTTGATGAGGTCATTGCAATTGCAGAGTCCTTCACCGAGTATCAAAGGAGTGAGTCTTCTAAAAGTAAGAGCTCTAAGAGTAACTCCAACAAAGATGGGGAAGAAGGAGATAGAGCCTAAGGAAACCATAACCTGTTTACTAGAAGGGACTATAAGAACAAGAAACAATCCTTCACGCCTAGAGGAGGGCACTTTGTGTGCAAGGGGCTACACCCTATGAAAAATTGTCCAAAATTGGGTTTATTAGTAGCTATGATCGAGCAACAAGAGTCACAAGCAGTTGATGGTCTAGCAGAGCAGATTGGTTCTGTACAATTGCTCAATGCACTTAAGGTCAAACAAGAGCTCCAAGTAATGAGAGGTAAGTAGTTGATGTTTATAAATGTACAGATAAATGGACAGCACACACAAGTTATGATTGACACGAGTGCCACTCACAACTTCATCACTGAGGAGGAAGCTAAACGACTTGGTCTCTCAGTGACCAATGGTGGGGGTTAGCTCAAGACCGTCAACACTAAAGCCAAGCCTTTAAGTGGGGTTGCCCGAAATGTACTAATGAGCCTTAGTCCATAGAAAGGTGCAATTGACTTCTCAGTGGCACATAAGGATGATTTCAACTTGACATGGACTTCCTGCATAAGGTACAAATCATTTCTATGTCATATTTAAATTTTGTTTGTGTGCTTAAAAAGAAGGCGTCATGTATGTTTTCTGCCACCTCGAAGGTAAGTGATAAGAAAATCCTATCAGCAATGCAAGCAAAGAAGGGCCTTAAGCGAGGGGAAATCACGTACTTAGCAATGATGGTAATAAGTGATCCCTCCAACCTTTAAAGGTGGACCTACCCTAGAATGTCAAAGACATCCTTGAAGAAAACAAGAATGTCATGCCTTCTGAACTGCCTAAACAACTTCCACCAAGGAGAGAAATTGACCACAAAATAGAGTTAGAACTAGGGTCTAAGCCATCCACTATAACCCCATATTGCATGGCATCCACCGAACTCCAAGAGTTGAAAAGATAGCTAGTTAGTTTACTAAAGTGGCTCAAGTTTGACCTTCAAAGGATCGTTATAGCACCCCAGTCTTGTTCCAAAGGAAGCATGATGGTTAATTACTTATATATATCGACTACAGGGCACTCAACAAGATTACGGTAAAGAATCAGTACCTCCTTCCTCTCATTCTTGATTTGTTTGATAGATTAGGACGAGCCAAGTGGATTACAAAAATGGACTTGCATTCTAAATACTATCAAGTTCGTATCGCAGAAGGAGACGAGGCAAAGACCACTTGTGTTACCCGCTATGGTTCCTTTAAGTGGTTAATGATGCCCTTTGGGCTAACCAACGCCCCAGTCACTTTCTCCACACTTATGAACCGGATCTTTTAGCCATTCTTGGACCAATTTGTAGTGGTCTACTTGGACGACATCCTTATCTGTAGTGAGACTCTTAAAGACCATGTAGACTGCTTACAAACCATGTTCAGACTTTTGCAGGACAATGAGTTTTACATAAAAAAGGAGAAGTGCACTTTCGTGGCACGGGAAGTACACTTACTTGGTCATGTGGTAGGGAATGGACGAATTTGAATGGATGAAGAGAAGGTGCGAGCCATCCAAGATTGGGAATCACCAAAGAACGTGTCACAGTTGAGATCATTTCTTGGTTTAGCCAACTACTATAGGTGGTTCATTAAGGGATATTCAGCATGTACGGCTACTCTAACCAACTTGTTAAAGAAGAATCGGTCATGGGAATGGACAACTCAACAACAAATGGCCTTTAAAGGATTGAAGGCTGTGGTAAGTAAAGAGCCTATCTTTATTCTTCCTGACTTTACAAAGGCATTTGAAGTCCACATCGATGCTTTTGACTTTCTATAGAAGGGGTCCTAATGAAGAAGGGCATCCCATGGCTTATGGGAGTAGGAAATTAAATGACACTAAACGGAAGTACACGATGCAAAAAAAGGAGATGACTGTCATTGTGCATTGTCTCTGTACTTGGTGCCATTATCTATTGGGCTCTTGATTTGCGATCAAGATAGACAATGTAGCCATTAGCTACTGCTAAACCTAAAAGAAGCTAACCCCAAAGCAAGCTAGTTGATAGGACTATTTGATTAAGTTAGATTATACGTTGGAATATAAGTCGGGCAAAGCCAATATAGTTGCTGATGCTTTGAATCGTATAGCAGAACTAACAACCATCTCTCAAGTAAAAGGGGATATCAAAGGCCTAATTCGATAGGGGCTCAAACATGATCTCATGGCTAGACAAATTACCGACCTTGCTGTCAAGAGTGGGACAAAAAGGTTTTAGGTTGAGGATGGCCTAATCTATACCCAAGGTAGGTGACTTTATGTGCCTAAGTGGGAGAATATAAGACGTTCCCTCATTAAGGAATGTCATGATACCAAGTGGACGGGTCACCCAGGCATGAAGAGAATGTGAGCACTATTGGAGGCAATATACTATTAGTCTTAGTTAAAGGATGAGGTTGAGATGTATGTTAGAACCTATCTTGTGTGCCAATAAGACAAGGTTGACCACCAATTACCTAGAGGCTTACTAAAGCCTTTACCAATACCTCAAAGGCCTTGGGAGACCATCACTATGGATTTTATTTCTATCTTACCTAAGTCAAAAGGGTCAAGGTCGATCCTAGTGGTTATGGATCGCTTTTCAAAGTACAGGACTTTCATCCCTGCCCCAATTAATTGCACAGCTGAAGAGGCAACACAGCTATTCTTTAAAAATGTGATAAAGTATTAGGGGTTGCCACGCTACATCATAACTGATCGTGATCCTTATTTCACTAGTCGACTGTGGGACGAGTTGTTCAGAATCTTAGGGACCAAGTTGCATTTCTCTATGAGTTTTCACCCTCAAATCGATGGTCAAACTAAAAGGGTGAATGCTTTTTTAGATTGTTATCTTAGGCACTTTGTAAGTGACAACCAACGGGATTGGGGAAAACTCCTGGACGTGGCTCAATTTTCTTACAATCTACAAAAGAGTGAGGCAACCGGAAGGAGTCCCTTTAAGTTGGCGACTGGGCAACAACCTTTGACGCCCCATAGTGTAAATACAGATTCATTAACCAAAAGCCCAGGAGCCTTAAAGATGGCCATGTTGTAAAAGGGGCAAGTTGACATAGCCCATTCCTACCTTGACAAAGCAGCTAAGAAGATGAAGAAATGGGCAAACAAGAGAAGACAACAAGTTGAGTTTACTATTGGAGACAAGGTAATGGTCAAAATCACACACCAACAATTCAAAGCTTTATGTTCTATTCATAAGGGTCTTATAAGGTATGAGGGACCTTACTCAGTCATCGGGAAGGTTGGTAAAGTCTCCTATTAATTGGATCTGCCCAAAAACTTAAAAATCCACTCAGTCTTCCATGTGAGTATGCTCAAACCATTCAAGAAAGACCATGAAGATCCAAGACGTGGAGTATCCAACAGAGCTCCCCCAATTATAGTAAAGTCCTATAATAAGGAGGTCAAAGAAGTACTTGGAAAGCGGATTGTTTAAAAACGTAGTACACCACCTAGTACTCAATACTTGATCAAATGGAAGGGATTGCCTGAAAGTGAAACAACTTAGAAAAGCAAAGAAGATATGTGGCAATTTCAACAACTTCAAGAATACGAGAACTCAACAAGGGCGACGAAGAATTAGGAGGGGGAAAGTGAAACGCCTTAGAATCTTTTAAAGGAACCTAGCAAAATCTTAAAGGATAAATAGGCTTATTAGGACCCTAAAATATTTTACCTTATTCTAAAATTCTCTTGATTATGTTGACTTATAGAGATCCTTATAGAATTCTCTAAAACTTTGATTGTAACCGTTATATTAGATGAATTTCAGCCATTTATTTAAGAGGTATAGTTGTATATAAAGGAGATTAACTCCAAGGCTGGAAGGCATCCAATTAACTTGTACTCTATCTCAAATATAATATAGTATTTTTTTTTTCTCATCACTTTCTCTTGTATTTTCTGTGGTGTTCTACTTTCTCTTTATTATCTAAAGGGAGAAAGGCTGACTTATTTTCTACGAAAGGCATAAAGAAAATTAAGTGTCGCACAATCGTGAGTAAAATTTGTGCCTCTGTGACAAGCAGCTCCATTTTGTAATTTGGTATAAAACCATTGGTCATGCAGCCCAAGGTAAAACAAACGAACTTTCCATCGAGCTACCATTACTCCTTCGGAATATCTTTTGTCTTGTAATATTACACACCAAAATCATGCACAACTAAGCTTGCAACCATGTGTATGAACTGCAGAGCATGGTATGGGGAGTACATCGACTAATGTGATGATACCAGTTATGGTAATGGCAGATGTTAGAGACCACAGCATCCCCTTAACATTTGACGTCAATAGTCAAAGTTGGAGTTTGCTTGTTCTGCTGAATTGCCGAGGAGGATGGATATTGGTCGCAAGGCAGCAGCCGAACTGCAACAAAATCAGGTGCACGCTTTTGTAGGTAATGCGTTGACCCCTTAAAAATTGTCCTGCTAGGCATGGTGAGGCCCGTAACTGCCAACCTAGGGCCCGATGAACATCATTGTCCTGTTTAAGAATCCGCCGTCTGTTGCGTTGTCCGCAGTTGCAGGCAACAGGGTTATCAGACAGGCGAATAGACAGTTGTATATGTTTTTTGGGAGTGGCATCTAAAGTAGGCGCCGATCAGTTTCATTGCCTCCGCTCCTCCACCAAAAACAACCAGTTGCCGCCTCCGTCACATCACACTGCGCTTTCTTTGTTTTCCCACCGAGAGTTTGGGGATTTAGTTTTCATCATTCCCGCAATCGAGAAATTAGAGAAGGCCAGAAAAAAGAAGTTTCAGCTTTGTAGGTGAATTCCTTATTTGTGTGTATGGGTTTCAGTTTTGAGCTCATATCTGACAGCTCTTGATTGGATGCGTTTTCTATCAGAAGCTATTAGTGCATTTTTTATCAATTCAACATGAAGAAAACAGCATACGAAACAACTGGGTAACAAAGGAATTGACGAGAATATGTTACACAGTGAATGACAATCATATATGAACTTTGCGTTTGCCAAAGTTCTTGCTGCTTATTTTCACTGTTGATTAGGTTACACAGTGAATGACAATCATATATGAACTTTGCGTTTGCCAAAGTTCTTGCTGCTTATTTTCACTGTTGATTAGAATTCACCTAATCAACAGTGAATAAACTATGAAAATAATCTTAAAAAAAAAAAAGTTTGTAGATAACTATGCTGAGTCAAAATCCAAGAAAATGCATTTTCCTCCAGAAATGTATAAACTATAACCCTGTGTTACCAGTGTTCTGCTGAACTGAGAGTCCAAGCCTCCTCCAAGCAGCATGGGTTTAGAAATTTGGGGCGATGTGTGAAGAGTGGACAGAAAAAAAAAAAAAAAAAAAGGAAACTCCCTACCGTCACAGGTCCAGTAAAATAAAGACCCCAAATCACATCGACCATTGTTTTACTATCCTTGAAATATCGATGGATTCACCCAGTATAAAGTGACTTGAGACCCACTAAATATGTTTTCCATCATGGAACTGAGCATTTTTGGAAGATTTGAAAGTCTCCAGGAATTCTTTAGCCTTCTGCAGCTCTTTCTTCCGCCTGGACCTGTCCCAATTGTGCTCAGCAGCAAGGATCTCAATTACACGTGGCAATGCCCGGTTAGCCGCATCAGTATCCAGGAAAGCAAGTCGAGATCGCCTAGCAATGAAATCAACTGCAGACTCACAATATTCATTGCGAGCACAGTAGGCAACCTCGGCCTCTAGGAAAGGATACCCATGAGCAAGTCGCTTCCCAAGACATTCATTCTGTATATTTAGAAATTTTAACCACGAGGAGCAAACAACCAAATGTTCAAAGACACAATTTACTTCAGTTACCTCAAATGCATTTAGTTAGTTTAAAGTACAGGGCAGCAATGCATTATCAAATTAGACGAGCCAGAGTTTGGTCCAATAATTGCAGAACATGAAACTGAACACTCTAAGAAAAAATTAAGCAATTTCAGTTCTCCAATAGATCAGAACACATTGCACAAGCCTCCACATGTTCATACTTTCCAAAATCAGATAGTTGTGACTAAAAATTTTGAATGCTTTCCACCTCCTAAAATATAATAATTAATTATAATAGTAATAGTAATTATTATCAAGAGGATATCAAGTATGAATGTAGTTTTGTTACTAAGAAGGGCTCAATGACATCAAGCAGCAATATATTTATTGATAATAAGTCCTCCCAATTGCTTCAACGACTTTAAAGTTTATGGGGTTAGAGTGGTATTGGCTGCAGCTGATAAGTGAATGAATAGGGATCAAACCAACCTGAGCTATGGTTGCCACTCGTTCGGCCAAAGTACCATATGCATGAGAGAGATGCTTCGCAGAAGCAGTGTCCATCACTCCAGGAACAACTTTTCCACCATGTGTCTTCTTCATACGTACATATTGCTGAGTAAGAACTGTAAAATGTGAAGGCTCCCATTCATCTCCACCTATTAGCCTCAGGTTGTGAGTTGAACACCCATTTGTTGGACTTAAATTTCCAGACTTTATGGCAGCATTAACAGCATCTTCTGCCATGCTGAAAATGGTACTAGTAAGCATAGAGAATGAAAGACTATGCAAAGAAGCAAGAAAGATGATGAATAATCAAACACATGCACACACCATAAAGTCCGGGCTATAAGATTTCTTGAACAACTTTTTTTTCCAGATGATATGGGGTATTGTTGGACCATAATCACTAATCAAGACCTAATGGATTAACTGGCAATCTAAGCAAAAGATAAACAGGAAGGCTATGCTGACTTGATAGCTAAGGTAACCTTCTCACAACTAGTTATCCAGAACATTTCAGCCCAGCGAAACAAAGTTACCTTCGGTATGTGGTCCATTTTCCACCAGTAACTGTGACCAGACCAGAATAATCTTCACACACAACATGATCTCTCGAGATGCTCTCTGTATTCTTTGCTGATGGATCTGTAGCCAATGGGCGAATTCCACTCCAAGCTGAAAGAACATCTGCTCGACGTACCTGTATTTAACAAACCTATTGTAATATCTGCATGCAAATAGAACGAAATAGAACCAAAGTGAACATATTTAAGCACCCTAATTTTGATATTTAGTGTTTGGCCCTTTTATTTTACTTTAATTATAATCTTCCTACTGCTTAGTGTTAGTTAGATCAGACACTTAGGATCTATTAGGGGATGGGGAGAGGAGGATAACTTTCTGTTAATGTTGGGCAGATATATTACTGTCATCTTCTCCACATGTTTACCTCATCTTTCTAAAAACCAAATTCTAATTGCAAACCTAATTGCCTTATTACATTGGTTTCCCATCATCATGCTTTGCAAAGAATATCATAAGCTTTCAGTCAACAATGCAGTCATGTACCAAAAATTGTTTTATTTTGGTTCCCTATGGACAAGATCAGCAAAAATGAAAAGTGAAATTGACAATTCTTTAAACCCGATGTCTTCATGAAAATTGAAATCATTCTACAAAAATGCCAATCAGCACCAAAATCTACACATTCAAAAATTCATAAAGAATAGAGGAGCTCACATGCAAAACCACACACCTTAACATTAAGGTAATCTGAGATGGCATCGAGTATAAACTGAATCTCATCCTCATGCGGCTCTGGAAGCAGAGTGATTGTGGTGTTTGAATCTGTAGTTCCAGCCACTGTTCTTCCCAACCATGGCAGCATAAAAACAACACGTCCATCTTTTGTTTTAGGGACAATCAAGCCCATCCCCTCTGGAGAATAATAATCAGGAAGAACAATATGTACCCCACTGCTGGGGCAGATCATAGGCTGCACATCTTGCTTAGCCAGTTTTCTTACAGAGTCACAAAATGGCCCAGCAGCATTAACAACCACTTTAGCGTACGTATCAAACTCTCTACCTGGTATAGCATGATTTAATACCAATCAATCATAGTCTAATGGAGGAAATATCAGCTGTCGAAGATTTGTGCACTTCTACATGGTTGTAGCCCTGGAATAACTTAGCTTTTGCCAAAATGCATCAAAATGCTCAATGAGATTGAGCAGCTATGAGTAGGGATGATATATGAAGTAAATAGGATAGAAACCATTCATTTAATAGTTCATCCAAAAAAATAATTAGGAGAGAAACAACATGTGTGTGTGTGTGTGTGTGTGAGAGAGAGAGAGAGAGAGTGAATGTAGGGTGGCAAGTGAGGGGAGCTAGATAGAGGCAGAGAGACTGCAATATTTAAGTCATCTTCTGCTTATAAGAGTGTGTTGAAATGATTCTAGTGGTACCTGATATATTGTCTCGAATTCGTGCACCAATTATCTGCTTGTCAGCCTCATCTTTTAGAAAAGATACAACTTCTGCATGATTGAGCACTGCTGCACCAGCTAATGCAGCAGTACATGCCAAACCAACATTAAGTCGTGAGTCATTCATCTGCCCATCATAATACACCACTGTACCTTTCAAGTTTCTATCTTTACCCTTCTTTGCAAGAGTGGGAAACAATTCAACAGACTCTTGCAATGAATAATATCTGGACAAATGCAATAAGCGTGGCCCTGCGACCAAGTCGTACATTTTCAAGCCTATCCAATAGTAAACTACTTCAAACCAGTCAAAACAGGGAGTCATGCATGGCAAAGCATGGCACATGTATGGTGCATTATCAATAACCTGTTTGCGCTCCTCAAGCGCATGGAATACCAGCTTCAGCTGACCATAGTCAAGATTAAAAACAGCTTTCTCCAGGTACCGAACACCTAACAAAGTTATTCAATCACATGCAAAGATCAAAGAAACAATTATATTTGAGGCTACAAATGAATAGAATGCATAAAGATAGAATTTCATCTTTCTGTGTAAACCAGTTATGATAAGCATAGAAATGGAAAACTTGAACCACACCAGGTGATCTTCATGGTAGCTTAGCATCAACAAGTTCCCTTTTTCAAATCCTTTAAATATGAGTTAATGACAACACAGAAATTTACCAAGTTATAAGGCATTAGATTTGCAAAGAGAAGTATAACTATTGCAATTCACAAGTAGCACAGATCTTGGCAATATTACTAGGCAGACGTTTTAGTTTGTTGTTAATGTCATCTTAATAAAATAGTAGGCAATTAAAAAATATGTCAGAACATTCTCAAAGAGTACAATACATCCCACAATTTAATAAGAAAATTCAACGATTGCATTTCCATCTTTGCTTTGAACTCCTCCAAGCAATAATGACCCATCCACATTATTTTCATCATTTCCACCAACCCACTCAAATCCACATACACCCAAAAAGAAGTGTAGTGAGACCAACGTTTGCAATAAGTTTCCTCACCAAAACATTCACAGAACTTGCATACATTTATCTTGAAAGATCTCTGATCTTGAATGTGCCTAGAACAACTAGAAGCCAACCAAATTTCATAAGATGACAATTTAAGTTCTATAATGCCTCTCTATTCATTTTGTTACAGTTAATTTCATATATTTAGCTGGTTCAGAACGCATATGATGATTCAAGTTTTACCATTCAAGTTCAGCTGCAGCAGTACTATCATACACATATAGACCCACCTCGTCAAACAAGCTATGCAAGCCGAATCCACCCTTGGAATATATGCAATGAGTAGATCATTGACATTAAATGCATTTAAATAAAATTAGAGTGAAACCAAGGCCATCAACAACGCCACGCTCCAGAAACCGAAAACATCAGATCATCGTAAAGAAATGCGAAATTCAAGAGGTTAAACATTTCCAATATTTTGAACTGTAATGCATACATAACAGATATCTCTATGTTAATCACGTAGGGGTTGGCCTACCTCCATGAATTAGCTTGGTGGACCTTGAGGAGGTACCGGACGAGAAATCCTCTCTCTCAACGAGGCCAACGCGAAGTCCTCTCGTGACGGCATCAAGCGCCACTCCACAGCCGGTGGCACCACCGCCGACAACGAGAATGTCCAGAGGGTTGGCAGGACTGGCGCCTAGCAAAGCCGACTCCTGAACTTCTCGGGAAGGGACGACAGCACTCGGATCACTGATTTTCTGCCTGATGGCGCTGAGGGAGGGACCAGCGTCGCGGTCGTTGGCTGAGAGAGTGGGCGCTAGGAGCACAGCTGCCCCGGCAGCAGCGGCGAGTCGCCGAAAGCGAGCGGCGGAGGGCACGGACATGATAAAGGACTGTCGGGGGGAAGAGGAGTAAGACAGCGGGTGGTAGAGGAAAATGAGGTGCAATGATACACGATTTCCTTTCCGTTACGTGGGGAATGGGAGAACCGCGGAGGGCGCGTGGGAGAATCGTTCAAGGATTTACTGCCACTTTATTTCTGAATTAAGGAAATATTATTCTTGTATTAATCTAATCTAATCTTTCTTTAAATGGAATTTAGACACATCGCCTTCGTTATTCAAATAAAAATAGTCTTAATTTCCATTTTTCAGGCTACTTTTGTTGAATGGTCAATTTTATAAAATCTCTTTCCTTACATTTTCTCCCCTTTATTATACAATACACATTTAAATTAGCATTCCCATTGCATCAAAATCAATATGGCACCATCTGGAATTATTAATTTTCCTTTTTTTTTTTTTTGCAAATATATCTACTTCTTAATTAATTTATCGAATCCGAGGAGAAAAAAAATGAAAAGAAAAACC